>CM061138.1:177323167-177525550 GCA_030789695.1 Scilla litardierei
TTATGTTATATTATTTGCCACATTTAGTTATCGCCATGGCGATGCGATATGCATACTACTATATTAGTACATTCATCTTGCACATATCCTCTTAGCCCATAAATTCAAGTCATTAACTTAACTGTAAACTTATAGAACATCATATATTTTCTATTGAAATCCATGATAGTTAACATGAGAGTTTTTGATAGGTTAGTTTAGTTTTCATGCTCTGCCAAATGAGGATTAAGTCATGAAAAATTATGGCAATAGCCGACTGCAAATGTTTGATGAGTCAAGAAGTCGGAAGAAGGACCAACTATTTTTAAGATATACATACAAAACTGGAAAATGGCACTGATCATCTGTTATGTTCGACGCTCAAGGGTATGAATTTCAACGTTTTAGAGTTTTTCAATTATAAAAAGATTAGTATACTTTACTAGATCTTCCAGATTGAGGATGCTAATGTGAATGAGTGGTATCACTAAAATTTCATTGACAATCCCATTGAAATTGATCTTTTCAAAACACAATACAAAATCCTAGGTCCAAGAACGGTATTTCTTCATGAGGATTTTGGAAAATGCGCTTCTTTGTTGATGGTAACTTAGTAAGTTCAGATAGTCAATTTCCATTAAGTTGAAAAAATTAAGCAAAATCTTATATCATGATCATCTATATATTTCCAATCTAATTGATTATCATGGACTGGAGGCATTAAATTCTTCTTATATATGCATAGTATATGATCCGACCTGCATGTGCTGGAGGATTTGGTGCGAAGGGCACTGGTCCGCCGTAATGTTGAGCAACCCCTGTAACAGCAGTGGATGAGGCAAGAGCCGAATACTGAAACATCTGTGGATACTGCATGCTGTATCCTTGAGCATGCCCGTAGCCGGCACCCTGCCCAAGCTGGAAGTATGGATAAAAGGGACCCGCTGCTCCTCCATATAATGCATATTGGGCCGCTGCTCCTCCATACACATTGTAATAGCTCTGACCCAACCATGAAAGGAACAAGATTAGGTTCCGGTGTAAAATTTCCACGTGAAACGGGAATTTAGAACGAATTATAATATGTCGTGCAAGTGAAAAATTATATTTCCAAGCAGAGCATAAGGCAATGTGAAACTATGAATATTGACTGCATTAAGGGAGAATAATGCCACTATTTGCAGCTATTGTCAAGAATGAGTGACTGAATGCCAGTGATGATTGATAACATTCATAGCCGTCGTGTACAAATTATTTTATCAATGCGGGACAATTTCAATTATCTGGATAAAAATTATTGCATGGCTTATTCGGGAAATTACATTTCATTAGAATTATTTCACTCTTCTTATGTGGTTGATACCCTTGATTATAGTCCCTTGAACTATCATACTCCCTGTTTCTGGGTAATGAAACCTCATTGGTTTGACGATATCTTCAACACCGTGACACGAGTTTGAGCATACAATTCGGACACGACGCATCCTAAAGTTCTTCTAAAGCTTTTCTTGCTGATCCACTCAAAATACCACCATAATATCACAATCTTTCGGTTTGTAGTCTACATAGAATTTAACTCAGAAGTCGCTGGTTATTTTTTTTTTCCTTTCTATACCTCTGCAGAGTGCGTTTTGATGAGAATTTCTCGCACTAGTATAAAAGAAGGAACCACTGCTTACATGCCGATAATATGGTAAGTGATGGCAATTGATCCAACCATGAAATTGATCGGAAAAGCTTGTTCTAGACTAAAGTATTAGGAAGAGAAAAAACTCTCTTCTTTCTTTCTAAAATTATTGAGTAATGTGTGTGTAAGAGGAGTAAATTGGGTGTGTGTGTAAAGAAAGTGTGAAATCATATAAATAGAAGTGATAGCCTCACTTTGGAGGCTAATCACATTTTCCCCCAACTTTCTACATGGTATCAGAGCTAAAAACCCTAAAACCCTAAAACCCAAACCCCTAGCCCCTCCCACGCGCCGCCGCTGCTTGCCGCCGCCCGCTGCCGCAGCGCGCCGCCGCTGCCGCTGCGCCCGCCGCTGCCGCGTGCGCCGCTGCTGCGCGCTGCCGCTGCGCCTGCCGCAGCCGCCAGCCGCCGCAGCTGCTGCCGCCGCCAGCTTCCGCCGCTGCCGCCGCCAGCTTCCGCCGCTGCCGATAGCCTTCTTCTCCTCTCTCAAGTCCTCTTCTAGCCCCACAAAGCCCTACCTAGCCACAAAAAGGGAATCCCAAAAAAACCCTAACCCTAGATCTATGGTAGAGCCATGAAAAGGACTCCATAGGTTTACGGTTAGGGTATGACCTAGAAGAGGAGAAGGAGAAGTAGATCTGCGGATCTAAGGAGGGAGAAAGGAGAGATCTGCGGATCTGAAGAGATGGGGGACAACCTTACTTCAGCGGACATGAAGGCCTTCATCGGGGAGATAACGAAGCTACTTGCTTCGAAGGAGTTGGGATCCTCGAGTGGATCGACGCCTTCACGTCCCGTGCAGAAGCTGGAATTGATGCCCAATGATGTGAAATTGGAAGGGACGAAGAATTACCTCAGTTGGTCCAGGAGGGTGCTTCTCATTCTGAGGTCGAAGGGGTTAGAAGGAGTCGTTCTGGGTTCATGCAAGGAACCGCTGGACAAGGATGTGGATGATTGGAAAGTCTGGAGCACCACCAACTCACTGGTGGCTGCTTGGTTGATGACATCGATGGTTCCACCCATTGCTGGGATGGTGGAGGCCATAGAGAGTGCTGCGGGGATTTGGAGTATGGTGGAGAAAATGTACTCAGGAGCAGGGAATGTGATGCTCATGATGGAGGTTCAGGGCAAGGTCGACACCTTGAAGCAGGGGGAGATGACTATTCTAGCCTACTCTGCGGAGTTGAAAAGGCTTTGGTCAGAGTTAGATCACTATGACCCTATTGACCTACCTGATCCTAGGAGCGCTGCGATACACAGGAAGTGGGTGGAGCGTAGGCGTGTGACACACTTTCTGAGGAACCTGAATGGAGACTTTGAGGCCAGGAGGGCGAGTATGTGCCACCTATCCTCCATCTCATCCCTGGAGGAGGCCATAGCTGCAATGGCACAGGAGGAGACCAGACTGAGGGTTATGAAGGATGAGGGTACTCAGGTCACTCGGGCTGCACTGGCTGTACCCCCAGTGGCAGTAGTGAGCGAGGATCGAGAGTGCTACACATGTGGGGTGAAGGGGCACCTGAGCTTCAACTGCCCACAGAAGGGCAGTGGACGAGGACGTGGCACTGGAGGCAGAGGAGGAGGTCGTTGGGGCCGTGGAGGCCGTGGACGAGGTCGTGGTGGCCCACGGGCCAACTTTGCTACCGCTGATGGACGACAGGAGACAGTGATGATTGAGGCTACGCCAGCTGAGGCGTCAGACCTAGAGCAGCGGAGACAGTCCAGGTCTACTACTGAGAGCTCGGAGAGCCATGCAGACCAGACTGGGGATATTGCCTCGCCATTCGGTAACTTTGCCCACTTCGCTCACACAGGCTCAGGTAACCGATTAGCCCTTTCATGTAGAGATCATATAGAGTGGATTATTGACTCAGGTGCATCTAGTCATGTGTCAGGAGCATATAGACAATTTTCCACATATAAACCACATTCCATTCATGAAACCGTTCAGACAGCTGATGGCACATCCCAACCCATTAGAGGGACTGGTACTATTCAGTGCACTCCCTCCATACGCCTCTCTTCTGTCCTTCACGTCCCATCATTTCCAGTCAACCTCTTATCTGTTGGCTCTATTGTTGATGATCTCGACT
Source organism: Scilla litardierei (assembly GCA_030789695.1). Taxonomy (NCBI): domain Eukaryota; kingdom Viridiplantae; phylum Streptophyta; class Magnoliopsida; order Asparagales; family Asparagaceae; genus Scilla; species Scilla litardierei. The sequence continues at coordinate 177,326,926 of CM061138.1, forward strand.
GTAGCATTACTTTTGACTCTACTCATTGTGTGTTGCAGGAAAGGAAGACTGGGAGGAGGCTTGGGACTGGCGTCAGGCGTGATGGACTGTGGTATCTTGACAGAGCTAGTGGGGATGCTGCACTGGCTGTCGTTGGTGGAGAGAAGGAAAGGGATGTACTTTTGTTGCATTGTCAGTTGGGGCACTTGCCCTTTGATATTTTGAGTAAAATGTATCCCGATATTTTAAATGGAGTGAATGAAATGAATTTGACATGTGATGCATGTGAATTTGGGAAACACACTAGGACGTCATATCCTAGTGTAGGGATGAGGAGTGTAGAGAAGTTTCATCTTATTCACTCAGATGTTTGGGGGCCCTGCCCAGTGACTTCAGTGAGTGGGTTCAGGTGGTTTATCACCTTCATAGATTGTCACTCTCGGATGACATGGCTTTATATGATGAAAAACAAAGGCGAAGCGCTGAAGTGCTTTCAGGACTTCCATAGAAGTGTCAGGAACATGTATGAGGCCAGGATCCGTGTCTTGAGAACGGATAATGGGACTGAGTATGTAAACAGGGAGTTTGCATCTTACCTATCTGAGAGTGGGATAACTCATCAAACCACCTGCCCCAACACCCCCCAACAGAACGGAGTTGCTGAAAGAAAAAATAGACACTTGTTGGAGGTAACTAGGTCACTCATGCTCACCATGAATGTACCTAAGATATTGTGGAGTGAAGCAGTGATGACAGCCACATATCTTATCAACAGGATGCCTTCACGGATCCTTGGTATGAAGTCTCCATGTGAGATTCTTATGGGAAAGAACACTTTCGTAGTTCCACCAAAAGTGTTCGGATGCACATGCTTTGTGAGGGATCATAGACCCTCTGTGGGGAAGCTGGATGCTCGGGCAATTAAATGTATATTTGTTGGGTATCCTTCAAATCAGAAAGGCTACAGGTGTTGGAGTCCCTCAGAAAGAAAGCTGTTTGTGAGCATGGATGTGACGTTCAGGGAGACTGAACCGTTTTATGGAGGACTGACAGATTCTACATCAGTATTTGATACTGGGGCCTCTCCAAGCACAGGAGGAGTTGGTCGAGAGGGGGAGACTGATGACAGGAGGGTAGTGGTTGGACTTATACCATGCCCTGTCAGGGCTACTGGTACTGGTCCTGATAGCAGGGAGGAAGGAAGGACCTTGGTGGAAGAGGAGGAAGACAGGCTGTACGGCAGGAAATATAGCAGGAGACAGAAGGATAGTCATGGCGATGGAGGACAACAAGAAGACATCTTCCCCACTGAAGAACCACTAGCTCCACTGCCCCATGTCGAGGTTGATCAGTCTATCACGCCTGCTCGAGTCCCGACCTCCTTACTGCCTTCCTCTCCTACCACGGATGGTAACCTTTCTTTGCCTTCCTCTAGTTTAGATCTTCCACTTGCATCTCGTAGGGAGCCTCGTATCAATGCCGGCAGGCCTCCTGTACGGTATGGATATGAGACTGATATTGCTAATCATGTCTCCTACGCTTCTCTTACACCTGCATATAGGGCTATCATTGCATCCTTACAGTCTATCCCTATACCAAGTGATTGGCGAGTGGCAAAGCAACATCCCCAGTGGAAGAAAGCAATGCTCGAAGAACTTGAGGCACTGGAGAAGAACAAGACATGGAGACTTGTCTCACTTCCAGCAGGGAAGAAGGCTGTGGGCTGCAAGTGGGTATTCACAGTAAAGCAAACTGCAGAAGGGAAGGTGGACAGGTACAAGGCGAGGCTGGTTGCCAAGGGTTACAGTCAGACTTATGGGATCGATTATGATGAGACATTTGCCCCAGTGGCCAAGATGAGTACTGTGAGAGTACTGATATCCTGTGCAGCGAATTTTGGATGGAAATTGCATCAGTTGGATGTAAAGAATGCCTTCTTGCATGGAGACTTACAGGAGGAAGTATACATGGAGGTTCCACCTGGCTTTGGCACACAACAGACGGTGGGAAAGGTGTGTAGACTGGACAAGTCTTTGTATGGGCTGAAGCAATCTCCAAGGGCATGGTTCGACAGGTTCAGGCGTGCAGTCATCACCATGGGCTACAAGCAGAGTAATGGTGATCATACTGTGTTCTATAGACATTCAGGGCAGCGGATCACTCTTTTGGCTGTGTATGTTGATGACATTATTATCACTGGAGATGATGAAGAGGGAATCTCTCACTTGAAGGTGAGGTTGGCGAGAGAGTTTGAGGTCAAGGACCTTGGACAGTTGGGATACTTCCTTGGACTGGAGATTGCCAGGTCCAGGAAGGGTATAGTTCTCTCACAGAGAAAGTATGCACTGGATCTTCTGGCTGAGACAGGTATGTTGGGGTGTCGTCCAGCAGTTACTCCTATTGATCAGAATCATAAGTTGCATTCACAATCAGGGGAGCCAGTGGACAAAGAGAGGTACCAGAGACTTGTTGGACGCCTCATCTACTTATGTCATACCAGACCTGACATTGCCTATGCTATCAGTGTGGTAAGTAGGTACATGCATGATCCTAGGACTGGACATATGGAGGCAGTCTTCAGGATACTGAGGTATCTGAAGAATAGTCCAGGAAAAGGCATATTATTTGGTAGTCATGGTCACATGAATGTGACAGGCTACTGTGATGCAGATTGGGCCAGTTGCTTGGATGATAGGAGATCGACCTCAGGCTACTGTGTGTTTGTTGGGGGCAACTTGGTCTCTTGGCGCAGCAAGAAGCAGGATTTGGTGGCTCGTTCCACTGCAGAGGCAGAGTATCGTGCTATGGTGCTTAGTACTTATGAGATGATCTGGTTGAGATCACTTCTACATGAGCTACGCCTGCTGAGAGAAGGACCATTGCAGTTGTTGTGTGATAACAAGTCTGCAATTAATATTGCCAACAACCCAGTGCAACATGATAGAACGAAGCACATAGAGATTGACAGGTTTTTCATTAAAGAGAGACTGGACAAGAAACAGTTGGAGATCTCCTACATTAGCTCTGGACAGCAACTAGCAGATTGCCTTACGAAGGGGTTGAGCTCTAAAGGAGTGGAGGATGCTTGTAACAAGATGGGCATGATAAATATCTTTTGCTCATCTTGAGGGGGAGTATTGAGTAATGTGTGTGTGAGAGGAGTAAATTGGGTGTGTGTGTAAAGAAAGTGTGAAATCATATAAATAGAAGTGATAGCCTCACTTTGGAGGCTAATCACATTTTCCCCCAACTTTCTACAAAAATCCTACAAGAATACTAACAATATTTATTAAAAACTCAGAATGGTAATTGTTATTGTACTAGTCATAACCCCGTGTGCCCGCGGGCACGGTTCATTTTAGATTTTTCCTTGCGAAATTTTTGTTCCCCGAAATTTTTTTTTCAAAGCCAAAATTTAAAAGAAAAACAAATTAGCTTACAATATTTAGCGGCACAGGCGCCTTCGGCGTGGGTGCCTTCGGTGCGGAACAACAAATTCAGCGCATGCGCCTTCGACACAGAACACCAAATTCGACATGGGTGCCTGCGGCGCAGAACAACAAATTCGACGTAAAACAACAATTTCGACGCAGGTGCCTTAGGCGCGGAACAACAAATCAGCGTTAAAAAATGGCGCGGGCGCCTTCGGCGCGGAACAACAAATTCAGCGCATGCGCCTTCGACACAGAAAACCAAATTCGACGTGGGTGCCTTCGGCGCAGAGCAACAAATTCGACGTAAAACAACAATTTCGGCGCGGATGCCTTAGGCGCGGAACAACAAATCAGCGTTAAAAAATTTAGCAGGCGCCTTCGGCGCGGGCGCGGCTTCATATACATATAATCCGTGCCCGTGGGACACTGTTCATTTAAAAATCTTGGACCCACTAATTATAAACAAACATCAATAATTATTAGTTTCCCCTGAAATATCAGCAGATGGGATCGAAATTTTACAGGGTTTTGCAACGCGAATCAATGAGTTGGCAGTATTCTCCCGCATTCATTCTCCTACAGCTCGCGTTCATTCCCTAGATGAGATTGTGTGTGTGCACAACATTTTTTTTCATAACTAATATTAAAAGTCAATTCCTAATTTCAATGTTTTTGTGTATTCCCAACAAATTTCTCTTCAACCCAAAAATTTTCCCCCCAAAACTTGATGTGACATTGCCACATAAGACAAATTCAAAATCTGCCCTCAATTGTAATATAGATATGTATAAGAAATCATAAAGGCAGCTGAAGCAGCGCCTCACTGAGCAGTGGCTCTGCGTGTTAACTGGGGCCACTTATTCTGGGTTTGGGACAAGATAAAGGTGACGGCTGTTTGTTAGGTAGATATCAAAAGGCTGGGCCCAGCCCATGTGCGGTTAAACTTTGTTGGGCAACGTGGACCGGGTCAACGACATCACCCGCCAGCTTGTGTTGAGACAAGCACGGCCCCAGCCCATGTGCATATTTTCTAAGTCTATCCTTAACATGTAAGGGCCTGCATTGTATCAGATCTTGCTAATTTTTCTTGAAGAGTAAAGGAGATCATAATAGATATTGATAAGAGAAGTAAATATCATAGAACATATGTGCAAGTTAGTTTATATGCAATGTCATGGCAAAACCTCGTCCATAAGAAAATTTAGTCGTCACGAGCCCCAAGTAAATGAATATGCAACGTCATCGTATATAGCATAAGTGTTTATATATTATATGATGGACATCTTTCTCTATTAATAGACCAATTTAACCAAAAAGATTAAGCAATCAGATTTTGACGCGAAACTAGAGGCACCTTCACTAGATGTGCTACAATTGCTCCGTGATTGCTAATCAATTTTCAGTTCATACTCTACATCTGATGACATACAAAGTATTTTTCGAAGGATCCTTACTACTTTGATCCTCACTATCCATAAAGATCAACATGCGTCTTTACTATTGTTTTCAACACTAAGACTGAGGAAGAAAAGCTGATAGATCATATGTATCATACATACATAACGGGCAGATCTATGTAGGGGGCTAGGGTGGGCTGAAGCCCGGGTCAGTTTTTGGCCCAATTGTTTTTAATACTATGTGGAAGCCCAAGAATCATCAATGGCGGAGCTATGCAAGGGCGTAGGTGGACTGCATCCCGGGTATCTTTAGTCGGTAGCCCAGTGAGGAAATAATTCCTAGCTCTGCCATGTAACATATATAGGTACAGATGTATGTACATGTGTATGCGCATAAGCGTGGGCGCATGTGAAATCCATGTTGCCATAAAATAAAGAAAATGAAAGAAAGAAAAATAAACTAAAGAAGTAAACATATCCATATTCAAGGAAGATAATTTCTATTTATGAAATAAATGTTACTATTATATATAACCACTGTTTCACTGCATGCGTGATGCTAAACGTATATGATATAAGTTCACCCAGGATATAGCTATATTGCATGTGCCAAATTATTTATAATTTAAGCAAGAACATCAAACATAGTATAGTTTAGCTTTGTTGATGAAACACTAATTAATACATCATAGATAATGAGTTCCCAAATCAGCTGCACGCAAGAACACTGGAAATCTTTGCAGTTTTTCTTATCAAACAGAAGCCAGCTAGAAGGAAGATACTGATATATCACTGCATATGTACACCAATAGACTATGGATCATTTAGAGCTTAAAGAAAAGGCAGAGTAAAGCATGGGCAAAGTACCGTAGGGTAGTTGTAGTCTGCAGTGTATGAAGGGTACCTGAAATTTGGAAGGGTATTAAGAAAAACGTTAGATATTTGTTACAATAATGCATACATGAGAGAGAGAGAGAGAGAGAGAGAGAGAGAGCACACACACACCCCCCCCCCCACCCCCCCCACCCCCCGGGGCGACACACACACTCTCTCTCTCTCTCTCTCTCTCTCTCCCTGCATGCGTTGGTGAATGAATGATTATGTACATAATGCGTATATACGCAAGAGAAGTGTGAGATGTAAAACTTTGGACCTAACTAGCATATAAAAGCTCATGCACATGCATGCCTACTGCTTTTTCAGTCACACATGAGAGAGAGAGAGAGAGGGGCAAGACCAAAGCATGATGAGGGCATGTGCACGCAAACATGACAGCTCGCTTTTGTAAGAGGATGAGAAAAAGAGATGGAAGAATATCATTTTATTTCTACAACATGCACATCATGTATACATATTAGGTCTCTGCCACCACAACAATACACCATGTATACCACCATTAACGGGGAGAGAGAGGTAGAGAGAGATGCTGATGATGATCATGATGCACATGCAAGCTAGTGATAAGTGTAGTGTAGCACATGCATGTGGGTGTGTGGTGGCACATAGACTGGCAAACATTGGAGGCCATTAGCTGCCTCCATGATCAAACACTGTACTACCCACGTGCCCTGCATGTGACCTCTTTAACTGCATGCCTACACTACACACGGTTTATGTCACTTCCAATTCCTTAGCAGACAGAGGGAGAATATTTCCACAAAGAAGAGCTAAGCTTAATAATGATAATAATACTACTACTACTACTAAGCAAGCATCTCTCATACCCATACACATTATAAGGAGGGATCCCTTGGTGGATGGCATAATGAGGCTGCAGGGCCCCTCCTCCTGCAGCAGCAGCTGCAACAGCTGGACTTGGAAAAGTTGCTCCCACACCACCACCACCCCCAGCTGCACCACCTGCAGGAAATGACTTCATACCCCTAAAGCTCCTGCTCCCACCTGAAATAGACATTTACCAACCCAAACAAATGTTCACATTTAAATTCCATATATATAACTTCAAATATCATATAATGCACCATACATCAACCCTTGAATGATTAGCTAGCTAAGCATTCATCTTTATAATTCAGTGAAATGGGTGCCATTTGTATAACCCTAATATATGATTGAAGTTTAGCTCTCTAAAACAAAATGACCCATGAAACCCCTAGCAGCACCAAATCCTTTTATAATTGATTTATACCATTTTGGGGTGTTGTGGGTGTGGATCTCTGAACTCCCAGAGAAGCAAGGTTGCAGTTAGCCCTCCTCCCATCGATCACCGGCGCCGGATCCACGCAGGCCCTCATCGCCGCCTCCGGCTCAGAGAAGGTCACCTGCAGTCAAAATAGTCGAATACCCTAACGATCAGATCTCGAAGCCTAGATCCACCTCATCAAGGGATCAACACATGAAATATGCATTAAAATGGGGGAAAAGAGAGAGAGAGAAGGGGGGCTCACAAAGCCGTAGCCTTTGGATCGGCCGGTGTTCTTGTCGGTGATGACGACGGCCTCCAGGATGTCCCCAAACTGCTCGAAGTATTTCCTCATCGTCTCCTTCTGGGTCTCCCAGGCCAGCCCTCCGACGAACACCTTGGTGTACGTCGTGTCGCCGAACTGGCCGGCCGCTCCTCCGATGTTTGCCGGGCTCATCCTCTTGGGTCGGTCGGCGATTTGATGGACGGATGATCCTTCAATCAATCAGATTCAACCTTCGAGATTGCAAGAAATATGAGCAGTCTCGATCGATTTTTGCTTGAGTTGATGGAACTGAGGAAAAGGGGAAGGGGGGAGAGAGAGAGAGGTGGAGGGAAGAAAGGCGGATGGTGGGAAAGGGAGGAGAGAGAGAGGGGGTGAATCATGACATATATTTGACAAAAAAACATCTGTTACAGAAATTAAATATTAATTTCTTGTGAGGTATTATTGTTAGCCTGGTCATTATTCGTCCAGACTGTTGCCCTAGAACTCAGAGGAAATTAATAAAATAATGGAGACATGTTTAGGAAATGACGTATTTGCCCTTCTATAATACCGGGACATGCCAACAACGGAACGGAGGGGAAGGAAACGGGATTTTTCGAGAAAAGCGTGTCGCTGTATCTTTTGCTAGTGAAAGCGCGTGAGGGCCGCGGGTTGGGGGTGATATGATTGCATTTCACATGGTCGAATGTAATATTTTTATTTCTTGAAATTTTAACCCACCGGTACAAAGCATTTGGAAAGCGAAGTGATATGCGAACAACGAACCTTTTTGCTCACTTCGTTGGCCGCTTAATCTGTTTTTTTTTTAAATAACAGTAATATCCGTACTAAGAAGAGTGATGGCTAGAAGGTTGACTATCCTCACTGATATATTAATACTTAGAGTTTAGAATCTTAAGGAGTGAATATATAAAAAGGCACACAATCTATTTATAACACTTCCCTTTATCCATCCATCATTGTAAACTCGACATATGAATACTTCAGTAATCGGAATGGTAGGATAATGTCTGTCTTAGTCGGATGCTTTGCAGATTTCCAGGATGTGGCATGTCCTTTGAGGTGGTCATCGCGATGATTTATTACCTGTATCTGCAAATACATTTAACATGGAGGTGATCCTTTATAGTAGTGACCCTTAGAGGTAGCGCAGAAGATGCGTAGCTCCGGTCTAGTCATGCGCTACATGGCTGCACTGTATCTGGCTAAACAGATTTACTGGCGACACTATATAGAGACGCGTGCAGTTGGCCAGATAAATGAATGTATCAAAGACACTCAAGTAAGGCACGTCAGGACCTAGGATATACTTCCTCTCTTCCAGCAAACGGAAGGGGTCTTTATGTAAATCCATACAACCAATTGGTGTATTCAGTGGATTACAATTGTCCAAGTATTTTCATCAGCTTCGGGTGTATGAAGTTAAATGTCACATGATTTTCATCTGCTGGATGTTATTTTCATCTGCTGGATGTTATTTTCATCCGCTGGATAATATTTTTCTCTTCTTGATGAGAGTTTTATTTTCTGGATGACGTGTTCATCTTCTGGATGATAAGTTTGTAAGCCAAGATTTTTGCCTAGATATTTCATATCATATTTGCTAGTTAGGCTTAAACAGATATTTCGGTTTTCTCTTCAGGAGATCGGATGAGATTTGAGTCATTGAAAATATAATCTCAAATCATTTTCTTTGCTCTTTTAAAGATGCAAAGACAACCTTTACTAGGAGTCCTTATATTGATAAGGAATTTTATTGGTTGAATTTTATATATTTCATAGAATAGACGTCTCAAAGTCTATTCAGACAAGTAAGGAAATTAGGAATAAATCCATAAGGGTATGCTGTCACAAAATCCATAGCAGCAAAAAACCCAAAATTTTCCTTTGCTAATCGCAGGATTTTCGCAAACATAAACAGGGAACATGATGCATCGGTTTTATTTATTAGTGAGTCAAGCTCATCTTACTTGATTACTTCCTGGTTTCAGCGAAATGAACCTTTAAGCTATAGCATGTCGCTTATAGCATACGATTTTATTTATTTATATTTGTGTTTATACAATACTCATTATACCCACAGGTTTGATATCCTTTGATATCAGGACTTCAGGTTCAAACACTTCATGTTTCATAAGCGAGTCCAGCTCAGCTTATTATTGCGGTGTTCCGCATTTTTGGTCAATCTCTACGTTTGCTTCAGGCAATGGAGTGTGGAACGATATTTATAATTATCACATTTAGTGGCAAAATGAAATGTGAATAAGTTGTCGGCAAGTGTGTGTTTTAGCCAAAAACCTCCCCCCTGTACATACATTATATAGTAATACTTCAATTTATTCCAGATCCATCTTTTCTAGAGGTTTTGAAAAAGAAGAGGAAATGGAGATGAGCTCATTTTCCTGTGGTGGTATAGTTTAAAGCTCTCCATGAGGTTTCCTCTCTTTGTAGCCGCGTGGTATGTCCTATCATTCATTGATGACATCCACTTCTGCTACTGGTGTATTGCATCCGTTATTTTTGGTATGTCAATCCTAGCTGGATTTTTAGTAGCAGGGATGTGTGATTTTGACAATATTCAGTTTGTCAGTTAATAAGTCCGAAAACCGTTTACCAATTTCATTAGTGTGGATCTTCAGGATCACATCACTATTCATGATATTTGAAATGGTCAACTGAGCTTCAAGCTTAGGGATGATTGTAATATCTATGTTGAACCTAATACTGGGAAAGTAAAGAGTTCTGAATGTGAAAGATCTTCATGATCTAATCTTCACTATCGATTCTTTATATGATGACACATCAAGGCACAATCTATAAGATGTGCTCTAAATGCTTCCCCTGTTTGGAGTGCTCGGAATCTATTTATCTGGTGGAATTACTTCCGATAAATAGTTCTAAGGATTTGGATGGTTCATAGTTGGTGCTATGGAGATGTGAACACATCATGGCACAATCTATAAGATGTGCTCTAAACACTTCCTCTTTTAGGAGTTCTCGGAAACTGTTTATATGGGGTGATCATGCCCATATAAATAGGTTCTAAGGAGACAACAACAATTGAATTTTTAGTGTAATTGCATGTCTCCATGCAGTCAACAACAACTGAATTTTTAACTGATGAGTAAACCGTTTAAATCATTTTAATGATTTATTCATATAACCCATTTTGGGTGGGAACACAGACTTCAGGGTGTTCAACTTTATTCCAGTTGTAAATAGTGTTTGATTCCCTAGTGTTATCCAATGTTCCCGCCATTTAGTAATGTGTCCTATATGTTGTGAAAAAGCTGGACTGCGGTTGGATAATAGATTTGATAATAACCATTTTTAAAAGATATATGGATGAGTACACTAAGGTACATCATCAGCCCTATTGTAACGGTCGGTACTCACTATTCGTAATATGGCTGTGCGTATAGCATTTTCGGGTACCTGATTGGTTTTGTTGCTTTGTATGTGAGTTGTGTTGTTGAGTCGATAGGGCCGTAGCACCTTGGTTGCATCATTAGCAAGCCAATCCCCGATGTGTGCCCAACTTGGGATTACTGTCACCTTTGGACCCCGTATCCTTAGTACGCTTTTCGTGCATGTAGTCTTGTTCGTGCACGTATTTATTTTAGACTTTGTTCGTTTCCGAACCCTTTGGTGTAATATGCCGTTGTGATCCTCTCGAAGAGTATTAAATTGTGGAATTATTTTGGAACGTCATTTCTGTAATGCCCTACGTAGCTACTGCACAAGTACTAGAGGGGGGTGAATAGTACTTTAAAATAATTAAGAGGATAATTCCTAATTACCTTGCAAATTCAACCAACAATGCGGAAATGCAGAAATGTAAATATTGACAAGAAGGAATATGCAATCGCAAACAAACAATTTAACGGATTCGGATCCACCCAAGTCTCCCCGACTTGTTCCCGGTGATCATACGTCCCAAACACCCGGATCCCCTCCGGATACTTGAGTTAGAAACTTCTAACTCAAATTTGCACTATGAAATACTTGTAGAAACCTCTACAAGATCAAATCATACACAAATCGAAATGTGACTCCCACAAACCAGGATCACAAACAAACTCTCACAACCGAGAGTAAAACACTTACAATATGAAAGTAAATGAAATACGAAAAGCTTACCACAAAATACTTATGCCTTGAGTATACTTACGAATTAGGGCAAAGATGATTTTGGGAAAGATGAAGGCACCAAACCCTAGCTCCAAGTAGATGACCAGCAATGGAGTCCTAGGTGGATATTGGTGACCTAGAATCAAGCACTTGGCTTGGAAGGCTCACAATCAATGAATCTCTCTTTTGAAATAAGAGTGAGGGAGAGATTCTTGAATGGAATGAATGAGCTTTGAATGAGATTTGATTGCTTCTCTTTTGATCTCTAAAGTTCAATAAATATCAGCCTTGAATGCTAAGAATGCAGCACTCCAAGTATATATAGGATAGAGGAAAGAGAGAGCAAAAATCGTGGCATTTAATACTCCAATGGCTCTATTCTGAAGCAGACTAGTCGGTCAAAGAAGGATCACTGACCGACTAGTTCATCAACTAGTCGGTCGGTGAAACAACATGAACCGACTAAGAGGTGAACAGTGAATAAAGAAAGTTCAGACTAAAGGAACTAGTCGGTCCAAGAAGACTTGCCAACCGACTAGTTTCACAACTAGTCGGTCGGTGAGTGAACTTAGACCGACTAAGAGATAAAACAAATAGTCTGAGTGCAAATTGATTAGTCAGTCCAAGAACAAATGTTGACCGATTAGTTCATCAACTAGTTGATCGCCAAATGTACATAGACCGACTAACGATAAACAGTAACTTGGGCTGTACAGTAGAAGCTCAACTAGTCGGTCTAAGAAGGATTCCTAACCGACTAGTTTCACAACTAGTCGATCGGTGAACCTTCTTTGGCCGACTAACTGTAAACAGTAACTGAGCTAGAATTGAAGAAGGCAAACTAGTCGGTTCAAGAAGCTTTGCCGACCGACTAGATTGCCATCTAGTCGGTTGGTTCTTCTTCTTCTTGAACCAACTAACATGCACTAGAAGTCGCGAATCGAAGCGCGAAGCTTCGGGAGAGTTCGTATGGACTTCTACTAAGATCCTAACTCTAATGATATGAGCGAAATGAAGATTAAAACGTAAGACCTACTCAAGGCTTAACATTCTATGAAGAAGCTAGAAGACTATAAATAAAACTTGACGAACCGTCTTCGAAAGCTTCAATCGAATCTTCATGACTTCAATAAAGGTCCTTGAGCTTCAACGAAGCTTCAAGCACACGATCACGCGCTTTGAGAAGTCTTGAGAAGTCGCTTTAGATGTTCATAGAAATTTGGCGACGATCTCCATAACTGCGCTCACAAAGAGTTAGTTCACGATATATTTATGTTTGTTCATCATCCAAAACCAAATCCGGGGAGTCAATACTCAACATTCTCCCCCTTTTTGGTGATGACAAATCAACATAAATAATAATAAAAAATAATGATTCGAAAGAAATTTACTTACTCCCCCTGCATTGATAACACGTTAATTCCAAAATAATTAATATTCATACGCATCAAGCAGACGAGTAATGTAAAACATGAGAATTCAATTATTGAAATATCGGATTTGAAATCCATTTTTATATCTTAACTCCACCTGAATCTAACATATCAAATTAGATTCACGATAAATTGCTTTGAATTATCAATTAGCGCAATGTCATTATTAATTCTCTCCCCCTTTGGCATAAGCAAAAAGAGCGGGAGGAGATCAACGACAACAACAATGGCTAAGAAATAAAAGCACGGGAGTCGTAGAATACGACGACGGTCCAAATGACACCGAAGGAAAATACGAATAAAATCAAAGCGTGTCAATGAGACCAAAGTCGAAAATCGTTAAATAAAATCATCAAAAACTCAAATCAATTTTACGTATTGAGTTATGGAATATACTCTCCAATATCAACATTCTTGGTTAATTTAGTGCATGGAAAACAATTCTATGTTTCCATGGGAATAATTTCTATTAAATCAAGATTAAATCGTCGAACGACGTAATCAACATCAGAGACATAAAAATATAATATAATGTGCACAAGAGAATGAATGTCAACATCGATGTATGTATATATATATGAACCATGGGTACATCAAAAGTATACATCGCCAACATACATAAAAGCGATCCGTAGATCGAAGCACAAAATACACCAAGTATCACAACATATCGGAGTATCACATACGTACAAAAATCTCAAAACTCCATAAGAGATACATCAAAATACATCCAAAAGTATCAAAAATCATAACCACCCAAAACTATCCTAACCCACACTCTCACTACAAGATCTATCATCCAAAGTGCACAGGAGAGTCCTCCAAAGAAGCTCAGGAGGCAGCGGGAGGATCAGCAGCAGCAGTAGGCTCTGCGGAAGGAGTGGTCACAGGGTCAGCAGGAGTGGAGATCTCTGGCACGACAAGAGTGGTCTCGGGAGCAGCAACAGACGATGCATCCACCGGAGGAATGGTGGCAGCAGGTGTGCTCTCGGGATCACCGGTAGAAGAAGCAACAACACCAGAAGTACCATCAGGGGCACGAGCAGCAGCAGAACGAACAAGCTCCTCGAGCTCAGCATCATCCATCTCCTCCTAGTCAGAAACTGACAGAGGGATCTCAATCCCCAAATGAGATGCGATGCGAGTGAGAATCTCCTCAGATCGAGCATAACGAGACTCCACACGTTTCAACGAACGTGCAAGCTCAGCAAGAGTAGGAGAGGGAGCAGCTGAAGCATAGGCTGAAGTAGAAGGGGTCGTCCTCTGAACATGACGAAGCGTCGCAAGAGACTTCTTGACGGCCGTCGCATTCAGAGGGGGACAGAGGGGACGCTCATCGTCAGGAGGAAGAGGGACATGGAAGTGACAGAATACGAGAGTCAATAGGCACGTGTACGGAATATGGGCCGACTTGGTGGACTTTCGAATACATTCGAAAGAGTCCATCTTGTTGAGAATGATCCGTGCCCAATTGATCTCGCTCCCCATGAAAAGAGAGTAAATGAGTTTAAGGAATGGCTGGGAAGGAAAGGAAGATGAGCCGTACTTCGGAAGGAGGCACGACTTCAAAATAAGGTTAAGAACCCAGGCATTCGGCTTGAAGGACTTCGAAGGGACGCCAATCATGGCGGGAGGGATGACATGGAAAATCTCGGCGAGCATCACCTGATCAAGCTCAGAAATATCATCAACAGAGATATCGGAAGGAAGAGGCCAGACGAGGAGACACCAATCAACTCCCCTAAGATTTCTACCGTGAGGACAATCGGTGTCCCCAAGACAGTCGTCTCAATGGAGTGGGTCTCGTCGTACTGACCTCGGACACGGTTCGCATAAAACAGCTTGACAAGGCGAGGGTATGGATGTGGATTCGCCTTAGGGTCAAAGCGAAGATAATCAAGAAGTCCACTATAGGATAGGAGATCAGCTAGGTGAGGGAAATCGAAGAACTATACGAAGTGCTCCAATAGCAGCGGGCAGTGCTCTATACGGTTGTAAGCCGCGAGACACAACGGGTCATCGCGACACAACGATATATCCACACCGCCAACTGGCATGGGAGCCTTCCCCTTAGGCTGACGAGTACTAGATCGGAGTGGAGGAGTGGGGTCCCTATGGGTCTCGGTCTCAGGGATATATTCCGTGTCGGAATCAGAATCTTCAGGAGGAGAGGGAGCACGGAATAAAGCTGAAGACACGGGTTGCTTCCTAGGCTGAGATCTAGGTTTGGCGGTCGCCGTCCTCTTCTTCTTAAGAGGAGGCGAAGACGACGAAGGTTGGGTCGTTTTAGATCGGCGTTTGGGTGGAGTTCGTTTGGGTTGCAGGGGGTCCGTAGGTGGCAGATCGACGGTCATGGGTGACGGACTCGATGGTCGGATCGGGATGCGTGTCTTTGCCATAATCGAGACAATACACGCTCAATCGACACTAGAATTCGAAAGCAAAACCCTAGACCACAAACCGTAGAAACTGAAATTGATTGAAACCCTAACCCTAGGAGCTGAGAGAGGAATAGATAGATACCCTAGGTCGGCAGGAGGAGAGGGAGAGATCAGCGTCCGGAGTTGATCGGAAAGACGGCCGGAAATCGATGGACAACGGCGGAAGAGGGAGAGGAAACGACGGGATTTTGGCAGAGGGAGAGTTTTCGCATTGACTAGAAATGATTCTAGTCGGTGCAGGGCTGATTTAATCGACTGGAATGCGAAAAGACAAATCAGTCCCCGTTGCATTTAGTCGGTCACAGTTCAAGCGCTGACCGACTAGATGACGATCTAGTCGGTCGGCCAATGAGCTTGAACCGACTAAGTGCAAACAGTAACTGAAGCCAAATTTAGGGCTTGAGTTAGTCGGTCTGAGTTCATTCACTGACCGACTAGATGATGATCTAGTCTGTCAGTCAATGAACATGAACCGACTAACAGAGTTCAAAAATTTTAGAATTTGAAATTTTGAGTTCTCTCCTAATCACACTTGGACGAAACATCGTAATACTCTCATAAATCATTATACTACCCCATTAAACATCGAAAATCTTAAATTTGACGTTCATGATTAAATCGAGCGAAAATTCCGAAAAATCAACCAAAAATCAAGAAAATTCCAATACATCAAGCATGAGCAAATATAAACGAAATTGAATATCATGCAAGATTATTGAGCATATGAATCCTAAATCTCGGATTCACCCATAATCCCCAATTCTCGACGCAACCGCACAAAGGAGTCTTCCTTGAGTGGGTTCGTGAAAATATCGGCAATTTGCTTCTGGGTTTCAACGTACACTAATATGATGTCCTTTTTAGCAACATGATCATCAAGGAAATGGTGACGGACATCTATGTGTTTCGAATGGGAATGGTGTACCGGATTCTTAGAGAGACATATTGCACTTTGGTTGTCCACCATGATAGGGCAAGTATCACAGTTTATACCAAAGTCTTTAAGTGTGTGTCTCATCCAAAGAACCTGAGCACACGCGGCACCGGCGGCAATATATTCCGCCTCGGTGGTTGAAAGTGATACGGAATTCTGCTTCTTGGAAAACCAAGAGACAAGAGAATTTCCTATAAAATGGCAAGTGCCACTAGTACTTTTCCTGTCGGATTTACATCCCGCATAATCTGCGTCACTATATGAGATTAACTCATATGTGCTAGATTTTGGATAAAGTAATCCAAAATCAAGTGTGTAACTTAAATAACGGAAAATACGTTTTACCGCTACTAAGTGAGATTCCTTAGGTTGAGACTGATTACGGGCACATACACATACAACAAACATAATATCGGGCCTACTTGCGGTAAGATATAGTAAACTACCTATCATACCTCGATATAGACGAATGTCTACATCTTTACCGCCCGTATCCTTATCAAGATGTGTAGTAGTGCTCATTGGAGTCTTCTTTCCGGAGGCATTCTCCATTCCAAATCGCTTTAGCAACTCCACCGTGTACTTGGTTTGGTGGATGAAGATTGCATCGTTCATTTGGCGAATTTGGAGACCTAAGAAATACTTGAGCTCACCCATGTGGCTCATCTCAAATTGATCCTTCATCACATTAGAAA
This sequence comes from Scilla litardierei, assembly GCA_030789695.1. Lineage (NCBI taxonomy): Eukaryota > Viridiplantae > Streptophyta > Magnoliopsida > Asparagales > Asparagaceae > Scilla > Scilla litardierei. The sequence continues at coordinate 177,343,802 of CM061138.1, forward strand.
AATCTTCGCAAAGAGTGAAGTTAGTAGCACCGAAAATGATATCATCAACATAAATTTGAACTAAAATTATATCATTATTCGAATACTTAACAAATAATGTGGAATCAACTTCTCCCATTTTAAAACCTAAATCCAAAAGAAAATTCTTTAGACGGTCATACCAAGCTCGAGGAGCTTGTCTCAACCCGTAAAGTGCTTTCTTAAGTTTGAAAATATGATTTGGAAATTTTTCATTTATAAAACCCGAAGGTTGAGAAACATAAACTTCCTCAACAACATCTCCGTTTAAAAATGCACTTTTAACATCCATTTGAAAGAGTTTAAAATCTTTATGGCATGCAAAAGATAACAATAATCTAATAGATTCTAATCTAGCTACCGGAGCAAAGGATTCTTCGAAATCAATACCTTCCTCTTGCCGATAGCCTTGAGCTACTAACCGAGCTTTGTTCCAGACGACGATTTGGTTTTCGTCGGTCTTGTTCTTGAAAATCCACTTCGTTCCTATAACGGTGTGGTTCTTCGATGGCAATGGAACAAGCTCCCAAACTTCATTCCTCTCAAATTGAATGAGTTCCTCCTCCATGACAAGGATCCAAGCACCATCTTCGCACGCTTCGTTAATATTCTTTGGCTCTATCGAGGAGGCAAAGGCACAATGAGCGAAGTAGTTGACTTGAGATCTCGTCTTGACACTATCAAGGATGTTGCCAATGACTTGCTCATGAGGATGGTCACGAACGGTATGAAGCCGTTTGGGAATTCCCTGATCACTAGGAACATTCTCAAAAGATTCATTAGTAGGGTTAGTATCAATAGAATCAATAGAATTAGAATTACCAATTGAATCACATAAGACATCCATGGAGTCATCATCATTAGTAATTCTAGTAGGGACAAAACCTTCATTAAATGAAACATGAAGTGATTCCTCGATCGTTGAGGTTCGTTTGTTGTATATCCGGTAGGCTTTGCTACGGGAGGAATATCCAACAAATATCCCCTCATCGGATCTTGGATCGAATTTGTCCAAACTACCATACGTGTTTTTAATAAAACATTTCGCACCGAAAACTCGAAAATGTTTAACTTGAGGCAATCTACCAAACAACAATTCATAACAAGTTTGTTTGGTGCCGGGCCTCAAAAGTATCCTATTAAACACATAGCAAGCGGTATGTACTGATTCCGCCCAAAATTGATGGCCAAGTTGGCTATCATCAAGCATAGTGCGAGCACATTCCACTAGCGTCCTATTCTTTCTCTCAACAACACCATTTTGAGGAGGTGCGCGAGGGAATGAAATGGTGTGAGTAATACCAACTTCATCACAAAAAGTTGAGAAAGACTCATTCTCAAATTCCCCTCCATGATCACTACGAATAGTGACAATAGTGGTTCCAATGAGATTTTGTACTTTCTTAACAAAAATTGTGAAGTTTTCAAAAGCATCATTTTTATTACTTAAGGAAAATACCCAAGTAAATCTAGAAAAGTCATCAACGATGACAAGTCCATAACGTGCATTTCCTAATGAAGCAACTCTAGTTGGCCCAAAAAGATCTAGATATAAAAGCTCTAGAGGCCGCTTAGAAGAAATGCTTTTCTTAGGTTTAAATGACGATTTTGGAAGCTTGCCTCGTTGATACGAGTCACAAAAGATTTTCTTTTGAAAGACAAGCTTAGGGAAGCCTCTAATAGAATTTAACTTGGAAAGTTTAAAGAGTGTTCCAAAGTTCACATGACCAAAACGTCGATGCCATAAGTGTTGTTCACTTGTGTTGGCAATGAGACATTGTTCATGTGATCTTGGAAGATCTAGGATATATATATATCCTTATGGCGTGTGCCGGAAAACAATAAATCATTATTATCTTTTCTTAAAATATGGCACATTCCTTTCGCAAAGCTAACTTTGTAACCTTTGTCACAAAGTTGGCTTATTGAAAAAAGATTGTGGTTTAATCCTTTAACAAGGTAAACATCACTTATTAGTGGTTTAGAAGGATTACCCACTTTGCCAACACCTATGATGGTTCCGCTCTCGTTGCCTCCAAAGACTACCCGGTTTCCATTTGCAATGGGCACCACTCCGTAGAGCAATTGAGCGTCACCCGTCATGTGTTTTGAACACCCGCTATCGAGTATCCAATTATTCTTGGAGCTAAATTTAGATTTGTTGCTCCGTTTCTTTTTCTTGAGTACCTAAAGATAGAAAATATCGTATCATGGTACCCAAGGTCATTGGGTCCAAAAAGATTAGACTTTTGGAAGCCAAGTCCAATTGGACTTAGACTTCCCCACATAATTATCACTATGCACTACATTCATAAAATAAGAATTCATATACACTTGTTTTTCATTCATGCTTGTGTCCTTTGGGCTCCAAATAGTGAATATTTTGGGAACCCTATTCCTATTGGGAGCATGCATGCGTTGTTGCTGTCTACGTGATGCATGTCGTGGATAGGCATATGGCACATGATGAAATGGTGCATGATGATAATTATCCATACGATGATGTGGGTGAACATATGCATGTGGAGGAACACGTGCATGAGGGTGTCTCACATGGTGTGCACGTGCCTGTGGATGTGGTGCATAAAAATCATCATATGTGTGAACATGTGGAGTAGGATGAGTGTTCATACGTGGCATGGTATTGGTGTACATATAAGCATGACCCTTCTTTAGAGGTCCACCCAAAGTGGGTTTCTTTCCAAATGAGGGTGTGTACGAGGAGGAAGCACCATTAGTAGATGAACTACCAATAGAGTGTTTGCTACCACTTGTTGAAGCATCGGAAGTTGTCCTAACAAAGGTAGTGGCCGACTTGGATGAATTTCCCAACTTATACCCCAAACCGATGTGGTGATTGGCCGGAAGTAAGTCATTTAGGATATTTTCCAAATGGTCCTTACCTTTATTGAATTTATTAATTCGGCCTAATGTACACTCATATTTCTCGGTGAGAGAATGCATCGAAGCATCCAAAGTGGACACTTGCGATGTGAGTGCATAAACACGAGATTTGAGATTCTCATTCTCGATACTCAAAGTTGAGTTCCGAGAAGTCAAATCCGCTATCTCATGTTCATCCGATTCCTCAATATGAACATGTTCAAGTTGAGATTTGAGATTTACAATCTCATTTCTCAACTCTTCAACAACGGTGTCGTTGTTGGTGATGATAGGTTTAGGCGAGGTTTGGATGCTAGCTAAATCATCTTTTATCTTAGTATATCTATTTACTAATTTAGTATATTTAGACCATATTTGCTCATTAGCATGTCTAAGGTCATCCATGGTTACCTCATCGCCTTCATTGTCGCTATCATCGGAGGAGGAATCTTTATCATGCTCCTCTCTAGTCATGAAGCACATGTGTGCTTGCTCCACTTGCTCATCTTCCGACTCTCCACTTGACGAGTCCTCGGAGTCGGTGAATGTCCCGACAAGTCCTTTCTTGTACCCTTTATTGTACTTCTTTGACTTGTCGAACTTGGGCGCCTTCCACTTCTCCTTTTGCTTGTTTTGAGGACAATCCCTTTCATGTGTCCTGGCTTGTTGCATTTAAAGCACAAAGGAGAGGAGGCGTTAAAAGAACTAAACTTAGATTTGTTCTTAAAATTACCTTTCCGGAAGAACCGGTTGAACTTCTTTACCATGAGGACAATGGACTCCAAGTCCAATTCTGTTGAGTATTGGACTCCCCGGATTTGGTTTTGGATGATGAACAAACATAAATATATCGTGAACTAACTCTTTGTGAGCGCAGTTATGGAGATCGTCGCCAAACTTCTATGAACATCCAAAGCGACGTCTCAAGACTTCTCAAAGCGCGTGATCGTATGCCTAAAGCTTCGTTGAAGCTCAAGGACCATTTTAGAAGTCATGAAGATTCGGATCGAAGCTTTTGAAGACGGTTCGTCAAGTTTTATTTATAATCTTTTAGCTTCGTTCCGTAGAATGTTAAGCCTTGAGTAGGTCTTACGTTTTAATCTTCATAACGCTCATATTTTAGAGCTAGGATCTTAGTAGAAGTCCATACAAACTTTCCCGAAGCTTTGCGCTTCGATTCGCGACTCTTTGTGCATGTTAGTTGGTTCAAGAAGAAGAACCAACCGACTAGATGGTGATCTAGTCGGTCGACAAAGCTTCTTGGACAGACTAGTTTGCCTCCTTCATTTCTAGCTCAGTTACTGTTTACAGTTAGTCGGTCAAAGAAGGTTCACCGACCGACTAGTTGTGAAACTAGTCGGTTAGGAATCCTTCTTTGATCGACTAGTTGAACTTCCATTTTTGAGTCTGAGCTACTGTTTAGCGTTAGTCGGTCTATGTACATTTGGCGACCGACTAGTTGATGAACTAGTCGGTCAACATTTGTTCTTAGACCGACTAGTTGAGCTTTCACTGAACATCCCAAGTTACTGTTTATCGTTAGTCGGTCTATGTACATTTGGCGACCGACTAGTTGATGAACTAGTCGGTCAACATTTGTTCTTGGACCGACTAAATCAATTTGTACTCAGACTATTTGTTTTATCTCTTAGTCGGTCTAAGTTCACTCACCGACCGACTAGTTATGAAACTAGTCGGTTGGCAAGTCTTCTTGGACCGACTAGTTCTTTAAGTCTGAAACTTCATCTATTCACTGTTCACCTCTTAGTCGGTTCATGTTGATTGACCGACCGACTAGTTGATGAACTAGTCGGTCAGTCATCCTTCTTTGACCGACTAGTTTGGTTCAGAATAGAGCCGTTGGAGCATTAAATGCCACGATTTTTGCTCTCTCTTTCCTCTATCCTATAAATACTTGGTGTGCTGCATTCATTGCACTCAAGGCTGATATGAAGAGAAGTTTAGAGATCAAAAGAGAAGCATTCAATCTCATTCAAAGCTCATTTATTTCCTTTCAAGAATCTCTCCCTCACTCTTATTTCAAAAGAGAGATTCATTGATTGTGAGCCTTCCAAGCCAAGTGCTTGATTCTAGGTCACTAACAACCTCATAGCTCTCCATCGCTGATCTACATCTTGGAGCTAGGGTTTGGTGCCTCTTCATCTTTCCCAAAATCCGTTTTGCCCTAAATCGTAAGTTTACTCAAGGCATAGTATTTTTTCGGTAAGAATTTCTATTTCATTTACTTTCATATTGTAAGTGTTTTACTCTCGGTTGTGAGAGTGGTTGTGATCCCGGGTTGTGGGAGTCACATTTCGATTTGTGTATGATTTGAGCTTGTAGAGGTTTTCTACAAGTATTTCATAGTGCAAATATTGAGTTATGGTTTCTAACTCAAGTATCAGGAGGGGATCCGGGTGGTTGGGACGTAGGATCACCGGGAACAAGTCGGGGAGACTTGGGTGGATCCGAACCCGTTAAATTGCTTGTTTGTGATTGTTTTATTTGTTGTCTAATATTTACATTTCCGCATTTTCGCATTGTTGGTAGAGTTTGCGAGATAATTAGGAATTATCCTCTTAATTATTTTAAATTACTATTCACCCCCCTTAGTACTTGTACAGTAGCTTCGTAGGGCATTACATTTGGTATCAGAGCCAAGTACCTAGCTATGTCTGCCAACGACAACAAAACCGTGCGTCCACCTTCAGACTACAGCACCTTCAGGAACCGTGAAGGAGCGTCTTCGGTAATGGAAGGACACTTCTCAACGAGGCCTCCATTCTTCAACGGTACCAATTACGGGTACTGAAAATGCCGGATGGAAACTTTCCTCCGGAGTGCTTCACTATGGAGGGCCACGATGAAGGAGTATGTCGAGCCCGCCGAAGAAGATTTCGAGAAGTGGACTACTGCGGAGGTCGCCGCGGAGGTAAGCAATGCCAAGGCAATGAACGCCTTGCAATGTGCCTTGGAGCCCGAGGATTTCAATAAGATATGCACATGTAAGAGTGCATATTAAATATGGAACTCCCTCCTCATCTTGCATGAAGGAACGAGTAGGGTAAGAGACTCTAAACTCGTAGTAGTAAATAAAGAATACGAATTGTTTCATATGCTACAGGGTGAGAAGATGAAGGAGTACTATGCTCGCTTCGTCGACATCACAAACGAGTTGGAGGCTCTTGGTAAAACCTATACCCAAAAGGAGAAAGTCTCGAAGATCATCGATGGACTTCCCTCGTGTTGGGAGAAACGTACCTTCGCCATCGAGGAAGGTAATGACATGAAAACTTATACCGTTGTTCAACTAATGGGTACTTTAATGTCATATGAGGTACGCAAGGATAGCAAGCTAAAGTTGCAGGACAAGATGAGTCCTACTTGAAGCAAGACGAGCCAAAGAAGAAGGCTATTGCTTTCAAGGTCGCTCCATCCACATCCACATCTATCGATGATGAAGACACGTAAGACGAGTTGGACTTGGAGTCCATGGCTCTCATGGCAAAGAAGTTCAACCGGTTCTTCCGGAAAGGTAACTTCAAAAACAAGTCTAAATTTAGTTCTTCTAACGCCCCCTCTCCTTTGTGCTTCAAATGCAACAAGCCAGGACACGTGAAAGCGGAGTGTCCTCAAAACAAGCAAAAGGAGAAGTGGAAGGCGCCGAAATTCGACAAGTCCAAGAAGTACAAGAAAGGGTACAAAAAGGGGCTTGTCGGGACATTCACCGACTCCGAGGACTCCTCAAGCGGAGAGTCGGATGATGAGCAAGTGGAGCAAGCACATATGTGCTTCATGGCTAGAGAGGAGCAAGATAAAGATTCCTCCTCCGATGATAGCAACAAAGAAGGCGATGAGGTAACAATGGATGACCTTAGAAATACTAATTATGCACACTTATCCTCTCTTTTCTTTCTCTTTTATTAGTTCCGCGTAACGTGTATAAAGCAACATTCGCAAAAAAATGTATAACTTGGATCGCTCCATCAAATGAGTGAGTATCCGGTCAATGGCTCCCAAATCAGACGATAATAGGGCATTAGGCCAAAAAGAACCACTCAGACTGTACTACTCGAGCCAACCAAGTTATTTATTTAGTGATATACTTATTTATGTTTTTTAATACTCTTTTTTTTCTTTTTTCTTTCTATGTGTGCATAAATAACTTGGCAAGATCGCTTCCTCTACTTAATTCTTTCACAAAAATGGGTTATCCTAATCATTTCAAAAGACAGTGTACACTTTCTACCCAGAATCACACAAAGCATGCAAATAGCAATGAATAAGAGATAGAAAGCAATGCTCCAGTTATTTTATGAACTATTGATGCATGAACCTTGGTGTGTTCCATTGAAATCATACGATTTGCTAATTCATAATTTCTAGATTCATTAAGTTATCAATTAATCCCACCATTGAGATATATCAACAGAAATTTACCACGAGTACTAGCATACATGTCAAATGAGACTGAAATATTTAACAATAGTGGTGGAGGAAAATAAATCGCATGTGTACAGTGGTGAATAGATTTCAAGAATTTTCATCACATGAGGTTCATCTCTAAGTGAAATAAATATTGGTGATAGAACTTGACTCAATTTTTTTCAATGCAAAAAGGGAACTGAAAAAATCCTAAAAGAAAAAGAAAACTCCTAAAAGTTTATACCATCCCCCCAACTTAAAATAAGCATTGTCCTCAATGTTAGGGAGAGGGAAGCATGGAAAGAACACACCTGATTAGTTGGCACTCGAGGATGGGTCCGTGAGATCGATGATGCTCGTATCCTTGGTCCAAGGCTCGTGAAAATGCTTCAATTTTTTGCCATTTACCTTGAACTCACTCCCGTCTTTTTCATTAAGCAATAGCACTGCTCCATGTGGAAAAACTTCTTTGACTGTGAAAGGTCCAAACCACCTAGAGCGAAGTTTCCCAGGAAATATGTGTAGCCTGGAATTGTACAGAAGAACTTTTTGGCCTGGGATGAACTCCCTCCTTAGGATCATCATGTCATGGACGGATTTCATCCTTTCTTTTGATATCTTGGCGTTGTCATAAGCATTTCTCCTCAGCTCCTCTAGCTCCAACAACTGTAACCTGCGAGAAGCAAAATATGAATTAGTATTAAAGTTTAATTTCTTAATAGCCCAATAGGATCTATGCTCCAATTCTATAGGTAGGTGACAAGATTTCCCAAAGACAAGACGGTAAGGTGACATCCCCAAAATCGTCTTGTAGGCCATCCTGTAGGCCCACAGAGCTTCAGGTAAGCGCAAGCTCCAATCTTTCCTTGAAGGATTCACCGTCTTCTGTAAAATGCCTTTGATCTCTCTATTCGCCAGCTCTGCTTGACCATTGGTTTGGGGGTGATATGGAGTAGAGACTTTGTGCGTGACCCCAAACCTTTTCATTAGATTAGTAAACATGCGGTTGCAAAAATGGGACCCTCCATCACTGATCAAGCCTTTGGGCACTCCAAATCTAGAGAAAATGTTCTCTTTGAGAAACTTGAGCACAACTGAAGTGTCGTTCGATCTGCAAGAAATAGCTTCTAGCCATTTAGAAACATAATCGATTGAAACCAAAATGTAAACATATCCAAATGAAGGTGGGAAAGGTCCCATGAAATCTATGCCCCAACAATCAAATATTTCTATTTCTAGAATGGGGTTTAATGGCATCATGTTACGTCTAGTAATACCCCCTAACTGTTGGCATGAAACACATGTCTTACAATAATGAAATGTATCCTTAAACATAGTTGGCCAATAAAAGCCACATTGCAAGATTTTAGCCACAGTTTTATTCGCTGAAAAATGTCCTCCACACACTCCATCATGACAAAATTGTATCACACTAGCTATCTCATGGTCAGGAATGCACCTCCTAACAATTTGGTCGCTACAGTATTTATAGAGGTATGGATCATCAAAGAAGAAATATTTTACCTCGTACTTGAACCTTTTAAAGTCTTGAAGTGACCAAGTTTCAGGAGTCTTACCAGTCACTAGATAATTCACTATATCAGCATACCATGGGGAGGTGGAAACACTAAAAAGATGCTCATCAGGAAAAGAGTCATTCAAAGGTACATCTGCTGAATCAAGGCCCACTGTCAATCGTGATAAGTGGTCGGTTACTAGATTTTCCACGCCTTTCTTGTCCTTGATTAGGACATTGAACTCCTGGAAAAATAAAATCCATCTTATCAATCGAGGTTTAGCATCTTTTTTTGACAATAAATATATCAAAGCAGAGTGATCTGTATAAATCAAGATAGGTGATCCCAAAATATAGCTCCTGAATTTTTCCAAAGCGAATACTACAGCCAACAACTCCTTCTCTGTGGTTGTATAGTTCCTTTGAGCATCATTCAATGTTTTGCTTGCGTAGTAAATAACCAATGGAGCTTTGTCCTTCTTTTGGCCTAGAACTGTGCCAACTGCGTAGTTGCTGGCGTCACACATGATTTCAAATGGTAGGGACCAGTCTGGGACCGGCAAAATGGGAGCAGAAATTAGCAACTTCTTTAATGTTTCAAAAGAGTGTTGACACTCAGGTGTCCAAATAAAATCCACATTCTGTGTTAGCAAGTTGCAAAGAGGGAGAGATATAGCACTGAAATCCTTGATAAATCGCCTATAGAATCCTGCATGACCAAGGAATGATCTGATATCCCTCACACACTTTGGACTTGGTAGCTTCTCAATTACTGCTACCTTGGCTCTGTCTACCTGAATACCATCTTTAGAGACTAGATGACCAAGGACAAGTCCTTCTTGTTGGATCTGGATCCTAGCCTAGAGGGGGGGTGAATAGGCTAATAAAAAATTCTCGTGCAACTCACGAGAAATCACAAGCAGTTAAAAGTACAACCAGAGTAATGAAAAGCAGACACAGAGTACACAGCAGATTTACCCTGGTTCGGTCGTCCCAACGACATACTCCAGCCCCCAAAGCAGAACTAGATTGAATAGCGCAATAGGTACAAATCCACAAGTTAGAGCACGCTCAGAGCACCCTCTATGTCTCTACACTCGCCAGGCTCTCAGTACCCCACACACATTGTTTCCTCTCACTATCAATCCTAGCAAAGCTTTCTACCAGCTAGTCCCAAACTAGCTGGGTCCCACTTGTCTAGTCCCAACTAGACAAGTCCCAAAATAGTCACACAAAATGGTAAAAGTTTCCCCACAGAGAACGTTACACTAAGACACAAATAAAAGAGTTTAAGAGTTTAGGAATGCTCAGTTTGTGTCCGTGTAGGCGTCTCTGTCAATCTGCACGTCGTCAGCTCCAATCTGACGCAAACGGTGTCTCATTCCGACTCCTGGATGTCAAGTTGTGCACTGGTCTGTGCGTAAAGCAACTTCAGTTCAATCCCTTATAAACTGGCAGTCTGTGCGCGTAGCAACTCCCTTTAATTGGGCAGTCGGTGCGCAAGGCAGAACAGTTCAAATCCAATTAATAACTCGTCTGTGCGCACAGCAATTACCTTTAACATTCTCAGCCACGTCAGCACGAATATTTCCGCCTTCGATTTCGCTCGAGGGCGCACACGTCAGCACGGCTGCGTTTCGAATATTTGGTTTAATGTTCGCCGTTTCGACTTATGGCAGCAGGCTGTCGATCTCGGAGCAGCGGGCGAAAGCGACGTCTTCGACTTCTCTCTACGGCGAGCGCTTCGGTGACGGCGGCGGATATTCTTTGGCAACGGCGACAGCAGTAGGCAGTGCGACGTTTCTTTGAACGGTGCTGGGCCAACGTCAGTGCAGCAGGGATCTTCGTTCTATGACGGCAACAAAGACGATGATACAGCGGTGAGAGCTTCTTCGACAGCGTGGGTTTCAGCAGGGAACGGCGACGAGCTCTCTGACTTGCAGCGAGGGTTGCAGCGGCATGGATCTCAACGATGATCTCTTCGAGCGAAGGCAACTCTGCCACAGGCGATCTCCGATGGATTCTAAGTGGTCAGCGCTCTCTCCGGTGCTTGCAGCGGTGATCTCTGGGTCATTCGATCGCTTCACGTCTTTGGCAACGATGAATAGATCACTGCAGCTTCGTTTTAGAACAAGGCAGGCGACGGAGACCTCCTTCGATGATCGTGCAGCAGCTCCGTCGACAAGCTGCAATAGTGGCTCCGACTTCAACGGTGCTTCGACTTGCAGCAGCAGCAGCAGACGGTGGCGAGATCGAGAGCTCCGGTGATGCGACCTCTTCTCCCGACGACGTTCGACTCCACAGGCGATGGTTCTCCGATGAACGACGATGCGTCTTCTTGGTGCTTACACTCCGACTGTACACGGTGACGCCTCGCTCCGGCTTCGTTCTCTCCTCAGCGACTTTGAGCGGCGTGAAGGCTTCGGATTGCAGCAGCTCTTGGGGCTTCGTTCTCTCCGGCTTCGTTCTCCTTTCTTCTTGGGGTTAAGGAGGAGAAGAGGAGCTCTGCTTTTTGGCCTTGGGAGAGGGTATTAAGATGGATGAAGAAGCTTTTTAGAGAAAAAAGGTTTCGTTTTTAATTGGCTGCCGCACTCAACAATTTTTTGTAGTTGCCATCTCTCAATTTCTTTGGTTGCCGTATGAAATTTTTGAGATGGGGATTATTAATGGTCGGCCTCTATTTTGTGATGTATGCCGCGCACTTTTCATTAGGGTTGGGAGGAGACCTTATATAGGGTGTAGGGAGATGTAGTTGACAATGATAGGATCCCTAGGATTAAGGAAAGATTTGAAGCCATCTTTTTATAGGAATCCTAATGAGATAATTTATTTGAATAGGAGAATTGGGTAGAACAAATAGATTTGATGAAATCCCTTTAGAATTCAAATTTGGCTCAATCTATTTGTCTCTTTGGACCAAGTCCACCTTCTTATCACTTGATCTTGACTAAGTCTAACTCCTTAGCACACACATTTTCTTATCTACCAATGTGCTATACGAATAGCAATTCCGCCAAATATCGAGAATATATTGTTGCACCAAGCCTGAAACACACTGAGCAAACACATTAGATATACCGACATGTTTGTCATCATCAAACCAAGTTCCTAGATCGTTGCTTCCAACAATCTCCCCCTTTTGGTGATGACAACCCCACAAAAGATTTGATCAATAGAAATGAGTGTGTGAAGTGTGTGTGAAGTGTGTTGAAGGGTGTAATGCAATATGAATCATGAGATGAATGTTCAGGCATTACAACATTGAAGGGTGTAATGCAATATGAATCATGAGATGAATATTCAGGCATTACAACATGGCATGCACAAACAAATAACAAAAACATTAGCATGCTCCCCCTTCTCTCAAGCTCCCCCTTCAACAAATAATATCAACATCAAGCTGTCAAAATCTTTTCTTTCTCCCCCTTTGTAATCACCAAAAGTGGATTAATGAAGTCACAAAAATATTCCATGCAGAAATAAACCATTATTAAATGTAGCATAAAATTTGCATGAGTTTTCCACAAAATGGATAATCCAAGCTCATAGGATTTCATAACAAGACTTCTCCACCTTTGTGTAAGTGTAGTGATATAGACAATAAAGTATAAGAGGAGATTCAATTTCAGAACAATCAACCAAATCAATCCGCATTTTCCAATTTTTCATGAATATCACTAGGATTGATTTTTCCCACCTCATCAAAGATGAGTTCAAGTTACCGAATCCCAAAACATGGCCTAAAAGGACTTTTAAATGTGGGATGGCATTGCTTGACGAGTTATATACACCAACGCTAATGATTACCCATGTAGCACAAGTTGGATACTCGTGGGTTGTGTTTTAGCCATGAAGTGTACCCATTTTTCATATGGAGCAAATATCGTTTTTTTTTTCATTCTTTTGTGCTCAATTTTAATTCATGGCTAAACACATCATATCCCTTAGAAATTTCAGAAATTAATCATTCCTACATTCACTTTACATTATTCTTCAAAAGAATCTCCAAAAGCACTAAAAAGTCAAATATCGTGAAAGTGCAAATGTAGGTGTAGAAGTCAAGTTTGAAACTTATGAGACATGTCATGGCTACTAAAAAGAATAACATCATGTTCATGTAGCTACAACAATAATGAGTTGACTTCTACAAGGGATAGAATTGATCATTCATATAATACCACTTAAGAGATTCATAAGCGGAGATTCAATAAGCACATTTTTTTATTTGATTTTTCAAAAAAAAAAATTTTCAGAAATAAAAACATTAAAAATCATCCATGCAAGCACACAAAACAAAATAAATCAAGCACACACAACAATCTATGAAGGTATGCAATGAACATGCAAAGATGGATAAAAATTATACATTCTCGTCGCTTTTTGACGAAGGAGCTAAAAGAATGAAACATTGAATTTAACGCTCCTCGCCAAAACTCCATCACACCTACATGAAAGGTGTTAAGTGTGACCTTGGAATCCAACAAGGTCCACTAGTGTTAGCCAATATTGTTTTAGGAACCCACACTTGTTTAAACTTGATATTAGTGTTCCTAAATTTGCAATAATATGAAGTGTGGCCTACACTATCACAAGTAAAGCACTTTGCATATAAGTTTTTTGCAATAGAGGGTGCATTGTGGAATTTCTTGAATTTTGGCTTTTCGACATTTTTCAAACCAAATCCAAGTCCTCTTCTATTATTGCCATATAATTGATTCTCTAAAATAATATCCAACGATTGTTTTCCCATAGAGAATTTCTTAATGGCCAATTCAAGATTAGAGACTTTGGATTTCAACAATTTATTTTCTTCCACAAGCAATGTGCATTTACTAATAAAAGCTCTCTTGTTTTCCTCTTCCTTCTTTTCAAATTCAATCATTTTTCTTTTAAAATCATTGTCCAACATGCAGAATTTATCATTAAGCTCTCTAATCACATAGTCTTTTTCAGTTTCGAGCTTAATCAAATCAAGTTTAAGCATGCTAATATTATTCATCAAGGAAGGGCAAGAGAGACAAGGTGCTTCATCATTAAAACTGGATTTTTCCTTTTTCAAAGTATCAATAGTAGAGTCACGAGCAACAATATCAATTTTGAGTTTTTCAATCTCTTTAGACATTTCATATTCAGATTGTTGCATTTCAAAGTTTTCATTTTGGTAGTCATCTATAGTGGATTCAAGCTCTACTATTTTATCTTGCATTTCTTTACAAAGAGTAAGGAGTTCAGTTTTACTACCAGAAATTACCTCATCGTGTATTCTCATCAATGCCATGCATGAATGGGCTTCGTGTTCCTCCTCCTCGCTCTCAGCTTCGCTATCCATGTCCCAAGTAAGCACCTTGGATTTTCCGTTTTCTTTAGCTACCTGAGCTATCTCATGTGGGCAATCCATCATTCGATGTCCTCTTTTCTTGCATTTAAAACAAGTCATTCTATTAGTAGTATTCTGATCATAATTTTGCTTAGAAGACTGAAAAAAGTAAGAGCGATTAAACCTGGGTGCCATTTCTGCTCTTCCTTGCTTGGTCTGGACAAACTTTCTGAAATTTCTGACCATTAGCGCTATGTCATCATCATCATCATCACTTTCGTCAGCTTTCAGAGCAAGTGGCTTGGTAGCTTTCTCCTTTTCCTCAGGTTTCTCCCTTTCATCAATATTTTGCAATTCAAGCTCGTGGGACATTAAATTACCTATTAAGTCCTCCACCCTCATCTGTGACAAATCTTTCGCTTCTTGGATGGCAGTGACTTTAGGCCTGAAAGAGCTTGGCAGAGCTCTTAATATCTTCCTCACCTGCTCAAGGCTAGAATATGGCTTACCGAGCGAACTAGACTTGTAGACAATGTTGGTGAACCTCGCAAACATTTCTGATATTGTCTCTGATGGTAGCATGCGAAATCCCTCGTATTTCGTGCTCAGAAGTGCAAGTCTAGACTCCTTCACCTGTGACGTTCCCTCATGCGTCACCTCCAAAGTATGCCATATTTCCTGCGCAGTTAGACAATGTGAGATACGATTGAATTCAGATTTATCTAATGCACAAATAAGAGCATTCATAGCTTTAGCATTTAAAGAATAAAGCTTCCAATCATTATCATCCCACTTATCATCAGGTTTAGGCATCTCAGTATTTTCAATTTTGATAACAGGTGATTTATATCCTTTTTCAACAATTTGCCAAGCTTTATAATCAATAGAAATAAGATAGATTTTCATACGATTTTTCCAGTAAGCATAATCTCCACCATTAAATCTAGGTGGTCGGGAAATAGACTGACCCTCAGCAAAAGCACTATCAACGTGGTCCATGGTCAAACTAGGCTAGATCTACTAAACTGGCTCTGATACCACTTGTTGGATCTGGATCTTAGCCTAGAGGGGGGGGGGGGGGTGAATAGGCTAATAAAAAATTCTCGTGCAACTCACGAGAAATCACACGCAGTTAAAATTACAACCAGAGTAATGAAAAGCAGACACATAGTACACAGCAGATTTACCCTGGTTCGGTCGTCCCAACGACATACTCCAGCCCCCAAAGCAGAACTAGATTGAATAGCGCAATAGGTACAAAACCACAAGTTAGAGCACGCTCAGAGCACTCTCTACGTCTCTACACTCGCCAGGCTCTAAGTACCCCACACACAGTGTTTCCTCTCACTATCAATCCTAGCAAAGCTTTCTACCAGCTAGTCCCAAACTAGCTGGGTCCCACTTGTCTAGTCCCAACTAGACAAGTCCCAAAATAGTCACACAAAATGGTAAAAGTTTCCCCACAGAGAACGTTACACTAAGACACAAATAAAAGAGTTTAAGAGTTTAGGAATGCTCAGTTTGTGTCCGTGTAGGCGTCTCTGTTAATCTGCACGTCGTCAGCTCCAATCTGACGCAAACGGTGTCTCATTCCGACTCCTGGATGTCAAGTTGTGCACTGGTCTGTGCGTAAAGCAACTTCAGTTCAATCCCTTATAAACTGGCAGTCTGTGCGTGTAGCAACTCCCTTTAATTGGGCAGTCGGTGCGTAAGGCAGAACAGTTCAAATCCAATTAATAACTCGTCTGTGTGCACAACAATTGCCTTTAACATTCTCAGCCACGTCAGCACGAATATTTCCGCCTTCGATTTCGCTCGAGGGCGCACACGTCAGCACGGCTGCGTTTCGAATATTTGGTTTAATGTTCACCGTTTCGACTTAGGGCAGCAGGCTGTCGATCTCGGAGCAGCGGGCGAAAGCGACGTCTTCGACTTCTCTCTACGGCGAGCGCTTCGATGACAGCGACAGATATTCTTTGGCAACGGCGACAGCAGTAGGCAGTGCAATGTTTCTTCGAACGGTGCTGGGCCAACGTCAGTGCAGCAGGGATCTTCGTTCTACGACGGCAACGAAGACGATGATACAGCGGTGAGAGCTTCTTCGACAGCGTGGGTTTCAGCAGGGAATGGCAACGAGCTCTCCGACTTGCAGCGAGGGTTGCAGCGGCATGGATCTCAACGATGATCTCTTCGAGCGAAGGCAACTCTGCCACATGCGATCTCCGATGGCTTCTAAGTGGTCGGCGCTCTCTCCGGTGCTTGCAGCGGTGATCTCTGGGTCCTTCGATCGCTTCACGTCGTTGGCAATGATGAATAGATCACGGCAGCTTCGTTTCAGAACAAGGCAGGCGACGGAGACCTCCTTCGATGATCGTGCAGCAGCTCCGTCGACAAGCTGCAATAGTGGCTCCGACTTCAACGGCGCTTCGACTTGCAGCAGCAGCAGCAGACGGTGGCGAGATCGAGAGCTCCGGCGATGCGACCTCTTCTCCCGACGACGTTCGACTCCACAGGCGATGGTTCTCCGATGAACGGCGATGCGTCTTCCTGGTGCTTACTCTCCGACTGTACACGGCGACGCCTCGCTCCGGCTTCGTTCTCTCCTCAGCGACTTTGAGCGGCGTGAAGGCTTCGGATTGCAGCAGCTCTTGGGGCTTCGTTCTCTCCGGCTTCGTTCTCCTTTCTTCTTGGGGTTAAGGAGGAGAAGAGGAGCTCTGCTTTTTGGCCTTGGGAGAGGGTATTAAGATGGATGAAGAAGCTTTTTAGAGAAAAAAGGTTTCGTTTTTAATTGGCTGTCGCACTCAACAATTTTTTGTAGTTGCCCTCTCTCAATTTCTTTGGTTGTCGTACGAAATTTTTGAGATGGGGATTATTAATGGTCGGCCTCTATTTTGTGATGTATGCCGCGCACTTTTCATTAGGGTTGGGAGGAGACCTTATATAGGGTGTAGGGAGATGTAGTTGACAATGATAGGATCCCTAGGATTAAGGAAAGATTTGAAGCCATCTTTTTATAGGAATCCTAATGAGATAATTTATTTGAATAGGAGAATTGGGTAGAACAAATAGATTTGATGAAATCCCTTTAGAATTCAAATTTGGCTCAATCTATTTGTCTCTTTGGACCAAGTCCGCCTTCTTATCACTTGATCTTGACTAAGTCTAACTCCTTAGCACACACATTTTCTTATCTCCCAATGTGCTATACGAATAGCAATTCCGCCAAATATCGAGAATATATTGTTGCGCCAAGCCTGAAACACACTGAGCAAACACATTAGATATACCGACATGTTTGTCATCATCAAACCAAGTTCCTAGATCGTTGCTTCCAACACTTCTGTGGTCATAAAATGACATTTCTCCCAATTTAATAGGAGATTCTTCTTAATACACCTGTGAAGAACATGGGCCAAGTTAGCTAAACAATCATGAAAAGAGCTACCATACACAGAGAAATCATCTATAAACACCTCCACAATTTTCTCAACCATATCATCAAAAATACTAAGCATGCATCGTTGAAAAGTAGCGGGAGCATTACATAGATCAAACAGCATCCTCTTAAGGCAAAAGTACCAAAGGGATAGTTAAAATTCGTCTTTTCCTGATCCTCTGGTGCAATCTCAATTTGATAATATCCTGAATAGCCGTCTAGAAAGCAATAGTACTCATGTCCAGCCACTCTCTCTAAAATCTGGTCAAGAAATGGTAGATGGAAGTGGTCTTTCCTAGTTCTGGAGTTCAGCTTCCTATAATCTATACACATCCTCCTTCCTGTGATGGTTCTAACATGCATAAGTTCGTTATTCTCATTTCTAACCATAGTGAGGCCAGACTTTTTAGGTACAACATGTGTTGGACTGGCCCATTTACTGTCAGAAATTGGGTATATAATACCTGCATCCAATAATTTTAGAACCTCACCTTTCACCACTTCTTTTAATGTGGGGTTTAACCTACGTTGCATTTCTCTAGTGGGTTTGGCGTCATCCTCCAAGTAAATGTGATGCATGCATACAATGGGACTAATACCTTTTATATCAGCAATGGACCAACCAATGGCCCCTTTATGCCTTTTCAACGCATCAAGTAAAGATCTTTCCTGTTCTACAGAGAGTTTAGAAGATATTACCACAGGGAAGCTGCTTTCATTTCCAAGAAAGGCACACTTGAGGTATTCAGGTAGTGGCTTTAATTCAGGCTTTGGGTCGTCCACCTCAGATGACATTTGAGTTGGTGCATTTGGTGGCAAAGCCTCGAACTTAGGCTCCCATATCGCGTTGAGTTCCTTCACATTTTCCTGCACAAGAAAGATGTCATCAGTATCTTCCACAATTGTTTCAATAATAGTAGCATCACCATAAAATTCAGAGCAAATGTAATCATCCACCAATGAGTCAATCA
The DNA here is from genome assembly GCA_030789695.1 of Scilla litardierei. Taxonomy (NCBI): domain Eukaryota; kingdom Viridiplantae; phylum Streptophyta; class Magnoliopsida; order Asparagales; family Asparagaceae; genus Scilla; species Scilla litardierei. Next base: position 177,362,368 of record CM061138.1, read on the forward strand.
TGTTTACCTTTTCAACCTAATCATCCACACTTGGTAACTTGCAAGTACAAAATATATTCAAATCTAAGGTCATGTTACCAAAAGTGATTTTAAGTTGACCATCCCTACAATTTATTAAAGCATTGCATGTTGCCAGGAATGGTCTGTTGGAAGCAACGATCTAGGATCATAGTTTGATGATGACAAACGTGTCGGTAAATTTAATGTGTGTGCTCAGTGTGTTTCAGGCTTGGCGAAACAATATACTTTCGATATTTGGCGGAATTGCTATTCGTATAGCACATTGGGAGAAAGGAAGTGTGTGTGCACAAAGTGATTTGACTTGGTCAATATTGAGGGAGATGGAATCTATTTGGGATTTGGTCAAATCAATTAGAAGATTTCCTAATCCTTCTTTAATTCAAATTCCCAATCAAAATACGAAGTCCCTATCTCTTAGGGATTCTCTCCAAAAACCCTAGGCTATCCTATATAAGCAAACACCCTATCAATTGCCTAGGTTACGGCTATCAAAAATAGATAAATCCCCTTGAGCCCTGTCGAAAAATATTGAGAAGAAGACCCTCTCTCCAAAAAATCTCTCCTCAATAATTCCAAGAGCCGTTTATGTGGTCTGCCGAATTGTTGGGAGTTCATCAGCAGCCGAAATCAATGTCCCTCTCTCTCATCGAATCCCAAAAGAGCCAAAGGTGAGTTTTTAATTAAGGGTTAAAAAATTAACTAACCTCTCTCTTTTTTTTGCAGTGTACGGCGGCCACCAAATTCCCTACCCAAAAAGAAATCCAAGAGCCTGGACACATTTTTGTACACACAAAAAGATCTCAGAGAGCCCAAAAGATTAATACTTTGTTTGGGGTCACTTTTGTTTGATCATTTAGTACTTGATTGAGTTGATTCTTCACTGATAGGTATTTATGTTTGGTTGCAGTGGATTCACATGGGTATGTCAGGTTGATATTAATTGAATGAAGAATTTCTGAATGGCCACAAATTCCTTCAAAGCACAGGCCGTTAGTGTTTAATCTGTGCATTGCAAATCCTTATAGAGGCTAGCCGAGATAATTTGCCTTGTACCCTCAATCTGCTATAACATCTGAAAAACAATCAAAGAGGATGCCTTTTTTTTCTTTTAATAAATATTTAACAAAGTTTACTGACGCAGGTTGCATCCCAACAAGTTCTTATTATTAAATAAAGGGGATGCACTAATTGGATACTTTTTCTTTGTGTTGTCTTGCAGGTAAAACAAAAGGACCGAAATTTTTTTTGTTTATAATAAAGGCCGGGCTCATCCTTACAAGCAGTATTGGTACAAAGTGAAAGCATTTTTTTTATCTTGCCCAAAGCAGTATTGATACCAAGCTGAGCCGAATTATGTTGATGTGCATCCAAAACAAAAAAAGGACAAAAGCTTGAAGAGCTCTCACGTGGAGAGAAGAGGTAAGTGCTCTCATTTGTTTTAATTGAAGATTAATTAATACCTCCTCTTGGTTGTGTGCAGGCAAGGGCTTTCACAAAAAGAATCAATTTCCCAAGCTCCTCTGTTGTGTTTTGCTTTGGAATTATTTTGACAGTGGCCGGATTTGACTGAAGCCTCTATGTGTGCAACTTTGGGAAAAGGGAGGAAAAGAAATACTGAGCATGCTTCTTTCTATCTTATTTTTGACTTGAGGTTATATTAACTTTTTTTGTTTACAGGAGCTGCCGAATTTTTTGTTTTACACAAATAATTTCTCCAAGCACCAAGAAACTTGAGGCCAAGCTCAGCACACGGAAACTATTGGAACTCCTTTAAAAGTTGCTGATTTTTGTACAGGGGCCGAAGTCTTTTGTACACAAGCCGAAATATCAGAAGAAAGATTCTGTGAATCAAAGATATGAGAGCTTAGCCGAAATCTTCTATTATCATCAAGCTAGGCCAACTTCGAGGAGAGTGCCGCAACTTGAGTTGCCGTTGCCGAGACTTGTACATCCTGTCAGACCTGTTCTGACCCGTGCTGATTGACGAAGACATCGCCGCTACACGAACTGAGCCTTCTAAACTCTGTTCTTTGTTATTTTGCGTAGTTGCTGTGTTAGATCTTCGTAGGGGAAACTTTACCTATTTTTCTGTGACTATTTTGGGACTTGTCTAGTTGGGACTAGACAAGTGGGACCCAGCGAGTTTGGGACTGGATGGTAGAAAGCTTTGCTAGGATTAATAGTGAGAGGAAACACTGTGTGTGGGGTACTGAGAGTCTGGCGAGTGTAGAGACGTAGAGGGTGCTCTGAGCGTGCTCTAACTTGTGACTTTGTACCTATTGCACTATTCAATCTAGTATTAGCTTTGGGGGCTGGAGTAGGTCGTTGGGACGACCGAACCAGGGTAAATCTGCTGTGTACTCTGTGTCTGCTTTTTATTACTCTGGTTGTGCTTTTAACTGCGTGTGATTTCTCGTGGGTTGCACGAGAATTTTTTTATTAGCCTATTCACCCCCCCTCTAGGCTAGGATCTAGATCCAACAAGTGGTATCAGAGCAGGTTTTAGGATCTAGCCTAGTTTGACCATGGACCACATTGATAGTGTTTTTGCTGAGGGTCAGTCTATTTCCCGACCACCTAGATTTAATGGAGGATATTATGCTTACTGGAAAAATCGTATGAAAATCTATCTTATTTCTATTGATTATAAAGCTTGGCAAATTGTTGAAAAAGGATATAAATCACCTGTTATCAAAATTGAAAATACTGAGATGCCCAAACCTGATGATAAGTGGGATGATAATGATTGGAAGCTTTATTCTTTAAATGCTAAAGCTATGAATGCTCTTATTTGTGCATTAGATAAATCTGAATTCAATCGTATCTCACATTGTCTAACTGCGCAGGAAATATGGCATACTTTGGAGGTGACGCATGAGGGAACGTCACAGGTGAAGGAGTCTAGACTTGCACTTCTGAGCACGGAATACGAGGGATTTCGCATGCTACCATCAGAGACGATATCAGAAATGTTTGCGAGGTTCACCAACATTGTCTACAAGTCTAGTTCGCTCGGTAAGCCATATTCTAGCCTTGAGCAGGTGAGAAAGATATTAAGAGCTCTGCCAAGCTCTTTCAGGCCTAAAGTCACTGCCATCCAAGAAGCGAAAGATCTGTCACAGATGAGGGTGGAGGACTTGATAGGTAATTTAATGTCCCACGAGCTAGAATTGCAAAACGTGGACAAAAGGGAGAAACCTGAGGAGAAGGAGAAAGCTACCAAGCCACTTGCTCTGAAAGCTGACGAAAGTGAAGAAGATGATGATGACATAGCGCTAATGGTCAGAAATTTCAGAAAATTTGTCCAGACCAAGCAAGGAAGAGCAGAAATGGCACCCAGGTTTAATCGCTCTAACTTTTTTCAGTCTTCTAAGCAAAATTATGAACAGAATACTACTAATAGAATGACTTGTTTTAAATGCAAGAAAAGAGGACATCGAATGAGGGATTGCCCACATGAGACAGCTCAGGTAGCTAAAGAAAAGGGAAAATCCAAGGTGCTTACTTGGGACATGGATAGCGAAGCTGAGAGCGAGGAGGAGGAACACGAAGCCCATTCATGCATGGCATTGATGGGAATACACGATGAGGTAATTTCTGGTAGTAAAACGGAACTCCTTACTCTTTGTAAAGAAATGCAAGATAAAATAGTAGAGCTTGAATCCACTATAGATGACTACCAAAATGAAAACTTTGAAATGCAACAATCTGAATATGAAATGTCTAAAGAGATTGAAAAACTCAAAATTGATATTGTTGCTCGTGACTCTACTATTGATACTTTGAAAAAGGAAAAATCCAGTTTTAATGATGAAGCACCTTGTCTCTCTTGCCCTTCCTTGATGAATAATATTAGCATGCTTAAACTTGATTTGATTAAGCTCGAAACTGAAAAAGACTATGTTATTAGAGAGCTTAATGATAAATTCTGCATGTTGAATAATGATTTTAAAAGAAAAATGGTTGAATTTGAAAAGAAGGAAGAGGAAAACAAGAGAGTTTTTATAAGTAAATGCACATTTCTTGTGGAAGAAAATAAATTGTTGAAAACCAAAGTCTCTAATCTTGAATTGGCCATTAAGAAATTCTCTACGGGAAAACAATCGTTGGACACTATTTTAGAGAATCAATTATATGGCAATAATAGAAGAGGACTTGGTTTTGGTCTGAAAAACGTTGAAAAGCAAAAATTCAAGAAATTCCACAATGCACCATCTATTGCAAAGAACTTATATGCAAAGTGCTTTACTTGTGATAGTGTAGGCCACACTTCATACTATTGTAAATTTAGGAACACAAACATCAAGTTTAAACAAGTGTGGGTTCCTAAAACTATGTTGGCTAACACTAGTGGACCTTGTTGGATTCCAAGGTCACACTTAAAACCTTTCATGTAGGTGTGATGGAGTTTTGGCAAGGAGCAATAAACTCAATGTCTCATTCTTTTATCTCCTTCGTCAAAAGGTGACGAGAAGGTATAATTTTCTATCCCTCTTTGCATTTCATTGTATACCTTCATAGATGTTTGTGTGCTTGATTTTTATTTTATTTTGTGTGCATGCATGCATGATTTTTAATGTTTTTATTTCGAAAAAAAAAATTTAAAAAAAAAATCAAAAAAAATATTTGTGCTTACTGATTACCCGCTTATGTATCTCTTGAGTGATATTGTATGAATGATCAATTCTATCCCTTGTAGAAGTCAATTCATTATTGTTGTAGATACATGAACATGATGTTATTCTTTTTAGTAGCCATGACATGTCTCATAAGTTTCAAAACTTGACTTCTACACCTACATTTGCACTTTCACGATATTTGACTTTTTAGTGCTTTTGGAGAGTCTTTTGAAGAATAATGGAAAGTGAATGTAGGAATGGTTAATTTCTGAAATTTCTAAGGGATATGATGTGTTTAGCCATGAATTAAAATTGAGCACAAAAGAATTGAAAAAAAAATATATATTTGCTCCGTATGAAAAATGGATACACTTCATGGCTAAAACACAACCCACGAGTATCCAACTTGTGCTACATGGGTAATCATTAGCGTTGGTATATATAACTCGTCAAGCAATGCCACCCCACATTTAAAAGTCCTTTTAGGCTATGTTTCGGGGCTCGGTAACTTGAACTCATCTTTGATGAGGTGGGAAAAGTCAATCCTGGTGATATTCATGAAAAATGGAAAATGTGGATTGTTTTGGTTGATTTTCTGATATTGAATCTCCTCTTGCACTTTATTGCCTATATCTTTCCACTTACACAAAGGTGGAGAAGTCTTGGTATGAAATTCTATGAACTTGACTTGCCCATTATTTGGAATACTCATGCAAATTGCACGCTACTTCTAATAATGATTTATTTTTGCATGGTATTTTTGTGACTTCATTAATCCACTTTTGGTGATTACAAAGGGGGAGAAAGAAAAGATTTTGTCGACGATTTGTCGGTATTATTTGTTGAAGGGGGAGCATGAAAAATATTTGTTGAAGGGGGAGCTTGAGAGAAGGGGGAGCATGCTATTGTATTTGTTATTGTTATTGGGTTGTGCATGCCATGTTGTAGTGCTTGAATATTCATCTCATGATTCATATTGCATTACACCCTTCAACACACTTCACACACTCATTTCCTTTGATCAAATCTTTTGTGGGTTTGTCATCACCAAAAGGGGGAGATTGTTGGAAGCAACGATCTAGGATCATAGTTTGATGATGACAAACGTGTCGGTAAATTTAATGTGTGTGCTCAGTGTGTTTCAGGCTTGGCGAAACAATATACTTTCGATATTTGGCGGAATTGCTATTCGTATAGCACATTGGGAGAAAGGAAGTGTGTGTGCACAAAGTGATTTGACTTGGTCAATATTGAGGGAGATGGAATCTATTTGGGATTTGGTCAAATCAATTAGAAGATTTCCTAATCCTTCTTTAATTCAAATTCCCAATCAAAATACGAAGTCCCTATCTCTTAGGGATTCTCTCCAAAAACCCTAGGCTATCCTATATAAGCAAACACCCTATCAATTGCCTAGGTTACGGCTATCAAAAATAGATAAATCCCCTTGAGCCCTGTCGAAAAATATTGAGAAGAAGACCCTCTCTCCAAAAAATCTCTCCTCAATAATTCCAAGAGCCGTTTATGTGGTCTGCCGAATTGTTGGGAGTTCATCAGCAGCCGAAATCAATGTCCCTCTCTCTCATCGAATCCCAAAAGAGCCAAAGGTGAGTTTTTAATTAAGGGTTAAAAAATTAACTAACCTCTCTCTTTTTTTTGCAGTGTACGGCGGCCACCAAATTCCCTACCCAAAAAGAAATCCAAGAGCCTGGACACATTTTTGTACACACAAAAAGATCTCAGAGAGCCCAAAAGATTAATACTTTGTTTGGGGTCACTTTTGTTTGATCATTTAGTACTTGATTGAGTTGATTCTTCACTGATAGGTATTTATGTTTGGTTGCAGTGGATTCACATGGGTATGTCAGGTTGATATTAATTGAATGAAGAATTTCTGAATGGCCACAAATTCCTTCAAAGCACAGGCCGTTAGTGTTTAATCTGTGCATTGCAAATCCTTATAGAGGCTAGCCGAGATAATTTGCCTTGTACCCTCAATCTGCTATAACATCTGAAAAACAATCAAAGAGGATGCCTTTTTTTTCTTTTAATAAATATTTAACAAAGTTTACTGACGCAGGTTGCATCCCAACAAGTTCTTATTATTAAATAAAGGGGATGCACTAATTGGATACTTTTTCTTTGTGTTGTCTTGCAGGTAAAACAAAAGGACCGAAATTTTTTTTGTTTATAATAAAGGCCGGGCTCATCCTTACAAGCAGTATTGGTACAAAGTGAAAGCATTTTTTTTATCTTGCCCAAAGCAGTATTGATACCAAGCTGAGCCGAATTATGTTGATGTGCATCCAAAACAAAAAAAGGACAAAAGCTTGAAGAGCTCTCACGTGGAGAGAAGAGGTAAGTGCTCTCATTTGTTTTAATTGAAGATTAATTAATACCTCCTCTTGGTTGTGTGCAGGCAAGGGCTTTCACAAAAAGAATCAATTTCCCAAGCTCCTCTGTTGTGTTTTGCTTTGGAATTATTTTGACAGTGGCCGGATTTGACTGAAGCCTCTATGTGTGCAACTTTGGGAAAAGGGAGGAAAAGAAATACTGAGCATGCTTCTTTCTATCTTATTTTTGACTTGAGGTTATATTAACTTTTTTTGTTTGCAGGAGCTGCCGAATTTTTTGTTTTACACAAATAATTTCTCCAAGCACCAAGAAACTTGAGGCCAAGCTCAGCACACGGAAACTATTGGAACTCCTTTAAAAGTTGCTGATTTTTGTACAGGGGCCGAAGTCTTTTGTACACAAGCCGAAATATCAGAAGAAAGATTCTGTGAATCAAAGATATGAGAGCTTAGCCGAAATCTTCTATTATCATCAAGCTAGGCCAACTTCGAGGAGAGTGCCGCAACTTGAGTTGCCGTTGCCGAGACTTGTACATCCTGTCAGACCTGTTCTGACCCGTGCTGATTGACGAAGACATCGCCGCTACACGAACTGAGCCTTCTAAACTCTGTTCTTTATTATTTTGCGTAGTTGCTGTGTTAGATCTTCGTAGGGGAAACTTTACCTATTTTTCTGTGACTATTTTGGGACTTGTCTAGTTGGGACTAGACAAGTGGGACCCAGCGAGTTTGGGACTGGCTGGTAGAAAGCTTTGCTAGGATTGATAGTGAGAGGAAACACTGTGTGTGGGGTACTGAGAGTCTGGCGAGTGTAGAGACGTAGAGGGTGCTCTGAGCGTGCTCTAACTTGTGACTTTGTACATATTGCACTATTCAATCTAGTATTAGCTTTGGGGGCTGGAGTAGGTCGTTGGGACGACCGAACCAGGGTAAATCTGCTGTGTACTCTGTGTCTGCTTTTTATTACTCTGGTTGTGCTTTTAACTGCGTGTGATTTCTCGTGGGTTGCACGAGAATTTTTTTATTAGCCTATTCACCCCCCCTCTAGGCTAGGATCCAGATCCAACATGGTCTACCTAGGATGATGGGAGTGGAATTGGCAGTTGGGGTCCTTGGATGTCTAGAACTATAAAGTCTACAGGGTAGTAAAATTTGTCTACTTGAACGAGGACATCCTCAATGCATCCCTTTGGAACTTTAATAGATCTATCAGCTAATTGCAATATGACAGATGTTGGTTTTAGCTCTCCTAACCCAAGCTGCACAAAGATGGGATATGGCAAGATATCAACACTAGACCCTAAATCCAATAAAGCATTTCCAATCTTTTTAGTGCCAATAGTACAAGTAATGGTGGGTGATCCAGGATCTCTAAATTTAGGTGGTGTATTTTGTTGCACAATAGAACTAACTTGTTCAGTTAAAAATGCTTTTTCTTCACATTCAATTTTCGTTTAATAGTGCACATGTCTTTCAAAAATTTAGCATATGCAGTATTTGATTTATGGCATCAAGCAATGGAATATTTATTTGGCACTTCTGAAAAATTTCACGAATTTCGGATTGATACTTATCTTTATTTTTCTGAAGTAGCCGATGAGGGAAAGGTGCTGGAGGTACATATGTTGCGGGCTCTTTCTCTTCAATGACATTATTGTTCAAATCCACATCCGTGCTCTCCTCCTGCACCTCTTCTTGCATTTGAATTTCCTCCTCTTGTTCAGATTCTCTGCTTGGTGGGTCAGGTTTTTGAATTTCCTTTCCATTCCTCAGAGGTGACACGACTTGGCAAGGCTTCATATTATTACCTGCAGAAGAAGATGAGCTTATATTAGGATTCGGAATTGATTGTGATGGTAGCTTACCTTTCTCCAATGTTGCCGTAAGCCTAGCTAAACTTTCGCTCATCTGTTGGTTTTGAGTCTGTTGAGCCTGAAACTGAGCCTGTTGTTGTTGCATTTGGGCTTGCCGCAATTGAATAAGCTGCTGAAGTGCATCTCTAAATGGTTGCATCTGTTGTTGTTGCATTGGCTCTTGGTCCCTCCTTTGGTTCCCCCATTGGTAGTAGTTGTTATTGTATTGTGATTGTCTAAATTGAGGAGGAGCTTGTTGTTGAGGTTGCTGATTGGGGCCCCAATTTAAGTTAGGATTGTTGCGCCACCCCTTGTTATTGGAATTGAAGCCCTGGTAGTTTGTGGATACTTGATTCACCCCTATTGGATTGCTTATCATGCTCTTCAAAGCTGGAAGTGTGGGGCATGTACCGGTGTCATGGCCACCAACATCACAAAGTGCACAACTCTGCTCCATTTCAACTAATTTGGCCACTTTAAAATTGAGAGCTTGAAGTTTGTTTGTAATCATTACTTCCATTTTTGCCTCCAATGCATCTTCTGGCTTCAAATTGTATACCCCTCCACGTGTTGGCTGGGAAAGTACAGAGGGGCCTCCCCTGTCATACTCTGAAGTAGTATCCCAAGTTTGTGCATTCTCTGCTATATCCTCCAAGTACGTCCAAGCCTCATCTGGCTCTTCATCGAAAAATCCCCCATTGCACATCATTTCTATAAATTGTTTCATCTGAGGTTGCAGTCCATCGTAGTCGAAGCCAATAATCCTGCTTTTGTCGAAGCCATTATGTGGACATGCTAGCAATAGCTCATTGAACCTTTCAAAAGCCTGATAGAATGTTTCCTCGCTTTTCTGGGCAAAGTTCATGATCTGTCTTTTCAATCCATGTGTCATGTGAATAGGAAAAAATTTCTTTAAGAACCCAGCCTACAAGTCAATCCATGTAGTAATAGAACGTGATGGTAAGGATTTTAACCAGTTTTTAGCTTTATCTTTTAGTGAGAATGGAAACAATTTCAGATATATCGTGTCCTCACTAGTCTTTCCATCAAAACATGTCAGACACACTTCCTCAAATCCATTTATATGAAGATAAGGGGTTTCCTTGTCCAACCCATGAAAGGTGGGTAAGAGTTGGATTACCCCTGGTTTGAAATTAAAAGAATTTGCATCAACGGGTAAGATAAAGCATGAAGCTGTGCTAGTCCTAGTGGGTCTGAGAAGATCTTTTAAAGTTATAGGAATTCCAGGTTGCACATTATTTTCATTGTTGTTACTGATGTTTTCATCAATGTTATTATTATTAGCAGCCATTTCAAAGCGTCTAGTTAACCTCTGTGTCCTAGGAGTCCTATGCCACATAAACTAGTTCCTAGCAAAATTTTTTGTATAACAATACACAAAAATTTATGAACAGTAAAGTGGAAAGATCTCACCGAAGGTCCTCTGAATGAAATAAAATGTGGTAACAAACTGTTCTCCCCGGCAACGGCGCCAAAAACTTGCTTAGCCCAAAAATGTGCTTCTCTCAAGCGTTAGAGTCCATGCAAGTAATATAGATCTGGGAGTTCAGATGTCGAATCCTCGGGAGATAACCTGTTGCAACCACAAATCTTAAATAAAATAGGGATTGAACGTAAAGAGACTAACCACTTTTGATGATGATGGTTTGAATGGGGGTTGATTGTGGTTTTTAATTTATGGACAATACGAGCAAAAGAAAGTTTCGTTTATGTAAATATCTATGAAAAGTATGCACATGATATGGGTTCATTAGGGTCCATGATTTGTATTAACTTGGTTGATTAAAGATAACTCAATGATATCTCTTTTTGAGAGAAATTCATCGGAAAATACCCTTGTGGGGATTAAAGTACAAAATTGAATAAGGTTGTTGCTAAAGCTATAATCTTTTAAATATAAGAGATGAAACTCCCTTTTGGGGGAGATCAAAACTCACCCTCGTGAGGCGATCATCAACTCAATCATGTTCTTGTAAAAGATGAAGATGAGATTTTAAATAAAGACTATAACTTTATCAACGTCAACAATTTTAGCATGAAGATTCAACCAAATAAATAAATACACATCATGTCCCCTAACTACACCATATCATGCACAATCAGAATTTAGCCACACATACTGAAAATAACAAAGGGATTCATCATATTCAACATGGTTCTAATCAATAGAAGTAAATGGAATTGCATATAAATAATTAAGTTCAAGAGATATCACCAAAACACCCTCTTTTTGCCTAATAAAATCTCTTCTTCTTCCTCTAAAAGCTCTCTGAAAATCCCTCAGATTGCTCTCTGTAAACTCAGAAAATTGCTGCAAAAAACGCCGCCGAAATCGCCCAAATACGCCAAGAATACGGAGCAAAACCCTAAGAAAACCTTAAATACAAGCATTGCGGGTTTAAGTGCGTTATCGGGTCTCCAATTCGCACCCAATTACATCTGAACCCGCTTCGTTCGATCGGGGCAAACGTCAGCCGCACATCCGTGCGGGATCGATCCAAGAGCTGCCGCGTGGCCTTTAGAAATCGTGCACCCGCATCCATTTCGAAGTCGCATCGGACTACATCTGGACCGTTGGATCTCATATCTGCGGCCAAGATCCAACCGCGTCACCGCTTGGAGTTGCTTGCGCATGGACCGTCGATCTATCAACCGATGGTCGGGATTTCTGCACGAGGCGCTGCTGATCGCTCCGTCTGCTCTCGAAGCACAGCCGTTCGATCTGTGATCGACGGCCACGATTTTGCTGCGTCTTCGCTTAATTATGGCCATAGGATGAAGGCGGGGCCATCTGATGCTGCCACGTGTCAGCATTTGAATCGGTGCGACGGATACGAAAGCGTATTTCTGCTGTATTTACGTATTTTCTCCTGTATTTCTCCATTTAACCTGTATTCTGCATTCAAAAATGCACAGTAATTAGCACAGATCTCAGAAAAATACAAATAAATATTTGTTGGAATTGTAAAATCAAGATCTAGCTATGAAAAATATAAAAATGCAGAAATACTCAGTAAAATTCAGATTTTGTGCACAAATCAATGGTTTGCTCTAATAAATGATGATATACATTATACGAACGTATTAGAGACCAATTAATCATCATTTACACACAAAATATTGCTAGATGAGGGATTAAATATGAAATATTCAACCCGAATCAATTCACGACACGTCAGTTTGGGTCAGGTCTTATACTACATCATATGTGTTTAAGAAATTGGTTTCTATAAGATTGCCATGTCACAGGTTGAGTGTAGCTCAACAAGTGTAACACGGGTCCTATAGTTGCCAACCCCTAAAACAAGGAGGGCTACGGCTAATCTTGAAGAAGATTATTAACGTATTTGACTTAGATATAGTCCAGGCTGTCATATAATCATGATTCACGTCATTGCAGTCCAGCGGAACACAGCCAGGGAATTGACTAAGCTATGATCACTTATCCCTTAGACTAGCTAGGGTGATCCAACAAACTTAGCCAAGCACATTGACTGGATCATGGTCTATTGAATGAAGCTTGTCATTTTTATATGCGTGCCATAGACTAAAAGGCTTTTATTAACAACTAATTATTCATATCAACTAGTTGAATCCTTAAATTCAAAATTTTAGGATTTGTTTAATAACTTTTATTAAATCCTTATCAACTATAAGGTTCACGTATTACCCTAATCGATATTAGGATTTTAATAAATTTATTAACAACGCTAAAAGCCAAGTCCTTTAATGAGAATTAATTACATAATAATTAGAATTAAAATTTTCATTAAAGGGACTACCCTAATCATGAATTAGGTCTTAAAGTGTTGTTAATTTTTTATTAAAACATAGCATGTCATTAGAATTTATCTCATAAATTTTAACGAGTTCTTAATGGCTAACCTAAGAGGGTTGTCTTGTGTTATCAAATAAGTGACAACATTCATAGCCATTAACATAAACTTATACTAATTTTATTGCATAAAAGGGTGTACAACTATTTAACAATTAAATAGAATAATGTTTTATCAAATAAACAATTTTAGCATGCATACTTAAATTTAACATTTAAATTTAATAATATGATTTTTAAAAATTTTATTTTATCTCATAAAAATAAAAAACTTGTTTTTAAAAATCACAAAATTTGCATGATACTTAAAATATTTATCACATAAAAATTTTAGGCTTTTAAAATCATCTTTAAAAAATATCCAATAAATTTTAAAACATTTTAAAAGGCATCTAAAGACATTTTAAAAATTATCTCATAACTTTAAAACATTTTAAAATTATTTTAAAAGCATTTCAATATTTAATAAAATCGCAGTGCTAGATCGTTACGCAAACCTACGCTCTGATACCACTGTAGGGTTTTCGAGGACCCTCAAGGCTAAAATCCGTGCCCGTCCTAAGTCGGACGAAACACGGAAGCAAAAATATGCAGCGAAAAAAACAAGTTAATCTAATTAACATGCAGTTAAACATTTTAACTTAGCCTAATGTACAAGACACTTAGCCAAGATCTTTGTCGACTCGGGATGGATCTGACCATCCCAAGAAGGATCTAACCTACTGCGATTAAATTAAACTAATGCTTATAAAACACATACCCGGAATCTTGCCCTAGGGCAGGCAAGATGTTTCGCACCGTCTTCCGAGCCGCTCACCATCCCACGCCGAGCCGCTCCTCGAACCGCTCCACATCCCGAGGCGAGCAATCCTCGTGTCACCGAGCCAACCACGCACCGAAGAAAGTTTCACGGGAGTGAAAGCCTTCGCCAAGATTTCGGATCCGAATCCGAACTCCTTCGTGGCTTTGCTAGAGCCCTTCAGGAGTAAGGCAGAAATATAGGGAGAAAAAGAATTAATTTAAGCTTCGATCCGAGCGTGCTCCAACATTTACAGGAGCCGCTCAGATCTGGAGCTTGGGACAAGTTTTGAGGAGGGGAGAAGACACCTATTTATATAGGCGGCTGACCCCTCCCCTTCACTGAAATTCTGATGTGACTATAGTTTGGAGTTAGTAAATTCAATTTAGTTTGCCTTTCCAAAGGCCAAACTTCCGTGAATTTTAACTCCTTCACCGTTGAGCTTCATGATTGATACAACCTATCAATTCGAAGGGCGTTCAATGGTGAACACATAGGAAAAAATGGCTCGTCAATCCGATTCAGTTTGACCATCCAATTGATCGTCCAAAGATCAGCCCAAAGGCACAAATTTGCACATGAGCCAGCCGTCACAAATAAAACAGCATAGGGTTAAAAACCCTAAGCTATGGGGCCACAGAGTGGGCCCCATGCTTGTCAACCCGCATCCGGGCCCAGGCGCCCGCACAAAAGGGCGCCCAGGCCCACACAGCGGGCCTGGGCGCCCGCCTGCAATGCGGGCCTGGGCACTCGCCCGCTTCGTGGGTCGGGGCGCCCGCCTGCACAGCGGGCGGGCTGGGGCGCCCACCCGCATTGTGGGCTTGGGCGCTTGCCTGCCTGGCCCCTTTTGATTTCATCAGCCCCTTGGGCTGATGTCAACATGGGCATGGGTTTGTTTTGGCCATAACTCTTGCGTTTGGCGTCCGATTTGGACACCGTTTGAACTTGGGTTTAGACCGGGACATTCTCGTCTTACCCGTGAACTTTTTCTTGCATTTATTTCATTAATCATTGTCGAAAACTATTTACGACACATTTAATCCGGTTTGCATCAATGCAAAATAGTCACTATCTAAGCTTAAATTATCATTTGCATCAAATACAAATGATCTGAGGGCACATCCCTCTACAGATACAGTCGACTGAAAACAGGACAGGTGCCTGTTAAACGTTCAGCAGGCGACTGCTGCAGGGGATGGAATAAAACAGAGAGATGCACTATTACTCCCAGTATGCATACATGCGACTGATGACAAGAATACAGTCGACTGTAAAATAGACAGGCGACTGTAAATCCTTCATCAGTCGACTACTGCCGGAGATGAAGTAAAACAGAGAGAAGCAAAATTCGCACTTACGCCTTTCAGATGACTGTTGACCATTTCACATGCGACTGTAAATATACAGGCGACTGTAAATACTTCATCAGTCGACTGATGCGAATTGCTCAAATAGAGTCAATAAAAAGTTGACTTGAGCAGTGCACCACAGTCGACTGTAGAAGGCTCGACAGGCGACTGGAAATCACCCAGTCGACTGTAAAACCTTCAGCAGACGACTGTAGGAGAACCAGAGACTCCAAATGAGTCTTTGGACAAGATGAGCCTATTGGGTTGGATTCTATGATAATCCTAAGGCTCTCTAAGATGGTTAAATGCATGTGCATGAATGAGTAGACCACCTATCAAGGCATTACATTAAACCTAGACTCAAAAAGAGAGAAAGCTATAAATGAAATATTACATGGATTACATTGCTTTCATTAGAGTCTATGGCTTCAATCTTGATGCCTTGATGCTCCCCATCATCTTCAAGCTTTGGCACCCCTTGAGTCCAAGCTTTGGCCATTCTCCACTAGATGTCCATCCTTGCACCAAGTGTTTAGTCTCCAAAAATGATATTCTTGAAATGTAACTATGAGACTAAAACAAAAGAGTCATTAGAAACAATATAATGTTGTGACCATCATCAAAATAACTTGGTATGAAACACCAATACTCAACATAAGCCCACACATGGGCTTGTACTCGTTGGGGCCCACCCCTTTGTGTCTTGCACCTGATCCTTTGGATCAAGTGTCACCTGCTCTACATTAATCCCTATATATATTCATACTTATACATACATACATACATACATACATACATACATACATATATGTATGTATGTATACACACGCATATATATATGTACATATAGTTATACATACATACATACATACATACATATATATATATACATACACACACACACACACACACACACACACACACACACAAATATATATATATATATATATGTTGACTAGGATTCATTCGGATGGATCAAACATGCGGATCCATCCAAGTGGAATTTAAAGTTAGAAAATGTAAATAGAAAATCAGACCGTTGGATGTCATCTAACATGTCTAAACTACCTCCAAACAAAATTTCAACTAATTTGGACTTGTTTTGCCCATGCATCAAGTGGTTGCAAAATCGATGTTTTTGAATAGTTATAAAATCGGCTAATTTTGCAACCACTTGATGCATGGGCAAAACATGTCTAAAGTAGTTGAAATTTTGTTTGGAGGTAGTTTAGACATGTTAGATGACATCCAACGGTCGGATTTTCTATTTACATTGTCTAACTTTAAATTTCACTTGGATGGATCCGCATGTTTGATCATCCGAATAGATCCTAGTCAACCTCTACACACACACACACATACATGTATATATCTTTGTTTGTTTACATGCTGATCTATCATATATGGCTGTCTATCTAGGTGTATCTAGGTGTACCTTGGATAAGTGTATTCCTGTTTGTATGCGTGTATATATAGGTCTGTATCAGAGCATATGTGTATGTATATACATATGCAATGTGGATGTAAATGTGATAGATATGGAATATAGGTGTATAAATATTTGATGAATGTAAGTGAATGAAACTGTTTGATATGTGGATATTGGGATGTATGTGCTTGTTTGTATATTTATATGTATACACGTGTGTGGTGTATAGATGGATATTTATATTTATTTGACTATTGTGACAGTATGTGTGTAGGATATGTAAAACTAATTAAATATAACATATGCGGGGAACATATTAAGTTTGTGCAATCTTGTGTGTATTGTATGAGGTATATGTGCCTATTTGTGTGAGACAGTAGGTGCATCGCTATGAATGTGAGATTATGTATATATTTATCTATAGTTATGATTGTGGGTCCTATGTGACTTGATCATACATGTATTAGTACATGCCCGTAGGTGTATGTCTGGATGTGACGAAATATTGTGTGTATATAGATATTTATGTGCATATAATTGTAAGAGAACTTATATGACTAAGTATTGAGTGTTTACGGGCCCGGTGTACGTATGGTGTGACACCGTGATAGTGACCATGTTTATCAAGTTACGGTATATAGATTGATGTGTATAGTTGTGTGTCTGTGCATGGATATAGACGTATATGTAAATATATAAACAGGTAGAATATAAGTCGTTTATACTTGAAGGTATCGTGATATATACGAAAGCATACCATGTATGAGTGCCTTATGCATCGTGATATGGATATGATGTGATGTCATATGCATATAGATATGAGTAGTGATCTGGTACATATAATAATACGTATAGAGATCTATTTGTGGTGCGTGTTGTATCTGTTAGTGTGTGAATATGTGTGCTTAGATGTTTATGTGAAAGACATATATGTATGTATATGTAGTGAGTGCACATAGTGATGTGGATGTGCTACTAGATGAATAGTAGGATGTATCCGTAATATGTATGTGATGCAGATGTGTATGGATGACATTGAAGCATATAGTGTATATAAGTATGGTGTAGGTACGCAGTCTTGTTTGTACTTCATGGGTAGTAAGACCCTCATACCTATCTAACCTTTGGCAGGGCTCACACCCTAGAAATTCCGAGAACGGACTTTATTTTAAAGTGGGCAGGGTGTCATGCCCTGTTTTGAACTATATGTGTATTCTACTATATACACGTGGTATTTCTACTTACGATGCATACGTAGGCATTAAATAATTATGGATGTCGATGTATGTATCGTAGTGCATTGGGGTTGTTCCGTAATATGTGGCTAGGAGACGAGAATGCGAGACGCGAATGCGGGAGAAACGTGAATGACGTCGTGTGTATATATATAACAAGTATGCATTGGACATGTGTGTGTGGTGCATGAATGGATGCATGCATGTGCATGGTTGTGTGTAGGGAGATCCATGCTAGTGTGAGAAGAGGTTAGGGGTTAATGGCATCCTCGTAAATTTTTAGAAAGATGAGGGGAAAAAATGGTAATTTGGACTAAATGAGGGTGTGTGTGTATAGTAAAAAGGTGTATGCATAAAGGAATGGTAAACCTGTAAATACCTTGAAGATGGAGGTGTATTTTAGTCATTTAAAATGATGCATGCTTATCTTATGGATAAGGTTAAGGAAGGAGATTTTTTGTTGGAACTTTCTTCTCATTTCTTAATCCTTCTTCCCCTTTTTTTCTATCTTCTCTCCACTCTCCCTCCTACAATGGCCGGCCACCTCCCTCCCCCTTTTCTCCCTCTTCTTCAATTGAAGACTCTAATCCTCCCTCCAAAAATCAAGTATCACAAGTTGATTGCAAGTGGGAAGAAGTTAGAGAAGAAAGGAAGGGAATGAGAGAAGGAAGATAAGCTTTTTGAGGTAGGATTCTAACTTGGATTTGGAACTCTATTTAGGGTTTCTGTCTATCGTGTTTTTATATCATGTTTTACTCAATATGTAGTAGGGGTAGTCAAATTTATGTGCCATGATTCAATTTCACAAATCACCACTTGAAATCCTTAGCAAAGCCACCTCCTTGAAAATCTGAAATTCTGTGGTATGTGTTTACTTGGATTCTGGTCACTGTGGGTTGAATAAATTCCCAAAAAACTTATATAATTGTAGCTCTTGAAACTCTACCCCAGAATCATATAAAATTTGACATATGTTCGTTCAGTAATTAGGAGTAAAAATTCCATCTTTACAACATGTCTAAATTTCATTCAGTCTGGCACAGTTTAGAAAAATTGAGCTCAGTCCCTGCACACTCCAAAGAAACTAGTGTTCTTGGTCTCGTTGTAAAGTTAACAACATGTTCTACAACTTTCCCCTAGGGAATGTTTTCGATATTCTAACTGCAACATGATTTAAAATAGCAATTGTTACAGCCCTCAGAATCTGTCTTAAAAACAGTTTCGACATGTCTCACCAAACAATTCACTATAAATCACATAGTTCATATTTTTGCCAGAAATTTTAAATGTGAACCCAGAACTACCACATCTACAACTTTCATTTAGGAAAATTTTCCACATTCTTCTTAGAATTGTAATTTCATTAGCTGTTATTGATGAGTTATGCCATGATGTTCTTATTTTGCACGTGATTGTATTACTCTTGGCATCGTTGTTGTCATCACTCTTGTCATTGTTATTTGTCATTGCTGCTACTTGAATGCATGTTTATTTGTGCTATTTGAGTTATTTGTCAATGAATTTATATTCATATTCCTTACGCTCACCATGTGTTTGTGAAAATGCCCAAGTGGCGGCAAATGCAAGAAATGTGAGAAATACTCATTTCTATGGTTATGATATGAGATATGTTATAAACCTGTGATTTTGGGGGCATGTCATGCATGGTTCCATTGTGATGTGATGACGAGTTGTTATGGCTGGGATGAAGGGCATGTCACTTAGGTACATGTCCCTAATTGTTATGAAAAGAAGATATGTTTCAGAAAATGTGGAAAATGATGAATTTGAGAACCATGCAACATGTCTCCTTCAATACTAAATATAATGTTAAATGTCGTTTATGAAATGTCTCAATCTCGTCTAAAGGGGGTGAGCTACTAAAATTGGGGTTTGGGGGAAATTTGAGTAAATTATGTTTATACGGCCTGGACTATAAAGGTGGGAAGTACAAGACGTGAGGCAGGTTCCCTGACGGGGCAAGGTGAGAGGCCCGGCGTATAGTGCCCGTATCCACTGTGTCAAGTGCAGTTTACCACCTCCAATCTTTGGGGTGAGGTCCAGGTCATTGTATCACATAATTTACTGAAGTTTTCAACTAATTAAATTAATAAATTAGAGTTTTACATGTTACTTGTTCTGCTTGCAGTACTTCCCTCTGCTCTTCACCTGCATTGCGTGTAACACTGTGTTATACATATGTCATTTGTAATTACCTTTCCAGATTATGTTTGCTTGAACACTTGTATTGTTATTCGTGCTAACCATTTTCCTTACAGTAGCTCGACACCAAATCGCAGGCATGTTCCCTTACTTGACTAATTACTTTTACCATATTATTTAGGTTACATGACTTATACCCATGCCTTATTTAGTGGTTGATGACCTTAAAATGGTGTTCCAAATCCAAGTAGATTTCCTACTGTGGCATGCATTGACGTGCTCCTCCCCATTTTCAGGCACCAGATAGTTGCAGCCTCAGGGAGGTTGAGTTTTGGAGGTGGGCATGGTAGAGAGATGGAGTTGTTGATTTGAGTTGCGTACCGATTTGTCTCATGTAGTGTTGTATCAATGTAAATGTATTAGCTGTACTTGTGAGTTGGGCAATGAAGTCGTACTCTTGGGCTTGGGCTTGATGTATGTTTGGAGTTCGGTGTTACGTGTGTATATGATGCTATACCTTGTAGAGATGATTGTTGGTCTTGTATCTAGTGTTCTCTTTCTCTGTGGTTGTTTTGTGGAGTATTATCTGTACTATCCCAACATGTGCGCAGTAGCCTGCCTCTGCTTCTCTCTCTCTCTTTTCTTCCCTTTCTTCCCCGCCCTCCACCTCTGCAGCATACTTGGGATGGATTCGTACTTCCCGAGTATCCTGGGAAGCGGGGCGTGACAAATGATATTTATAATTATCATTTAAATGGCAAAATGAAATGTGAGTAATAGTCGACAAGTGTGTGTTTTTTCCAAACACCTCCCCATGAACGTACATTATTCAATAGTATTTCAATTTATTCCAGATTCATCTCTTCTAGAGGTTCTGGAAAGGGAGAGGATATAGAGATGAGCTCACTTTCCCGTGGTGGTATTGCTTCCATGAGTTTATTTCTCGCTTTGGAGCCTCGTGGTATGTCCTCTCATCCATTGAGGACATACACTTTTGCTACTGGTGGATTGCATCCATTATATTTGGTTTGTCAATCCTACCTGGATTTTTAGTAGTAGGGATGCGTGAATTTGACAATATTTATATTGTCAGTGATTATGGCTGATAACTGTTTAACAGTTTCATAAGTGTGGATATTCAGGACCTTATCACAATTCATGATAATCAGATCATAGATATTAATGTTTTGAAATGGTCAAACTAAGCTTCAGGCTTATGGATGATTATAATATTTCTGTTGAACCTTATACTGGGAAATTAAAGATTTCTGAATTTGAAAGATCTTCAGGATCTCATCGAATCTTTAAAGGAGGGTCCATCAATGCACATCTTAGGAAAAGTGAATTTAAATGCTTCTCTTGTTTGGAGTGCATTTTGATGGGTTTTAGTGGTGATATGGGGATGTGTACATATCATGGAACAATATGTAAGATGTGCTCTAAACGCTTCCCCCGTTAGGGGTTCTTAAAAACTGTTTTTATGAGGTGATCAGGCTCATATAAATAGGTTCTAAGGAGGCATTTTGATGGTTTGCATTGTAATTGCATGTTCCCATGTAGTTACCTACAACTGGATTTTTAATGGATAAGTAATTCGTTTAAATCATTTTAATGATTTATCTATGTAACCCGTTTTTAGGTGTGAACACAAATTTCAGGGTGTTCGAAATTATTCCAGTTATAAATATTATTTGATTTCACAGTGTTAACCGCCATTTATTAACATGTCTTATAGGCTTGTTAAAAGCTGGACTGCGATTGGATAATAGTTTTGATGACCACTTTTAGAAGATATATGGATGAGTACTCTAAAGTACATCATCAGCCCTATGTAGAGAGTGGATAAGTCCACTTTTATCCCTCAAATACTCTCAAGAAACCTAAAGGTCTTATTATGTTAACGATGATAGTAAATATATCATCTAAAATTCTTTTGAGGAAGTGAAGAGAGTCAATGTCCACGTGAATGGAGATGATCTCGTAATCATTTTTTCCTTTTGAATGGAACAATGAAAGTTTCACCATTTTTGAAGAATCTTCGGGTTCGTCAGATTTATAGGATTGGTTAATGATGTCTTACATCATCAATCCAGGGTGACATTATTCCAAAGTTGGTCGATTCTGGACTCTTTTGGTGTTCCAAATTAATTCCTCTTTTCGAATTTATGTGGGACTTTTGAAATTCCATTAAAATACTCAATTTAATTTTGTCTGGTAATAGGTGAACTGGGTTCTAAATGTGAAGGATTACATCTTCACATTGGCTATTATGCGGATCATAGTGGGACAAAGCTTCAGGCTTCATTGATTTCTTAAGTCATTAATTAGGGATTTCGTTTTGACGAATGTCCATAGAAACTTGGTAAGTTTCTTTTATTGATTTTTGAGAGTACTGGGCGTCCTCATATAGAGTATTTAGGTTTGCAAAGCCTGAATCTCAAGTAGACATCCAAAAAAGTTTTCAATTGGACTATTATTAGGTTTAAATGTTTTTGAAAGTATACGTCTACAATTATGCTCATTAAGACTTATGTTATGACAACAGTTTATATTTGTTTTCAAAGTTTATTTGTACTCGGGGAGTAGCTAGATATAAATTTAAACTGTTGTAATAACATAAGTCTTAATGAGCATAATTGTAGACGTATGCTTTCAAAAGTATGTATATATTTTTATATGGCATAAGTTAATGCTCATTCATGTTGCAAAAGCATTATGGGTCTTATCAGAACTTCTGGTTTGATATTGATTTGCCATTGATTACTCCATGTCGAGGTATATAATATCTTCCATTTCTCAGTTTTTTCAGGACTTCCCCTGTTATCAGTCTTTCTTATTGTTATTTATAAGGACAAATGAATATTAGTCTTACTAAGTAGACATATACATGGAAAATGAGTTAGTTTCTATATTTCCACTTTTCTAATTTATGATAGACTTTTAAAAGTCTATTTGAATGCTCAAGTATGGTCTACATGCCATATTTATTGAGTCATTCAAGTATTATATGGATAGAGAATCATGCTCAAGGGGAAACAAATACGTGGCTACGAAATTTATAATTTCTCACTTATCTATTAAGCCACGACTTCGGGCGTACGCTTAAAAGTAAGGCTAGATTCAAGAATTATACCTTGTAAAGTGAGATTACTCTAAAAGAGTTTAGCGGTGTTATGACAACTGCTGGTGTCAATATTGGTTTATATAGACCATAGATCTGAGAGATCTATTTATCGTAAAATGTGTATCTCTAAAAAGACCGCATAAATGGTTTTAGCATAATACATCGTATTTGTTAATTTTTATTTTAGTTGAGTAAAAGGATGTTGGCTTTTGATTTTATTTGAACTTCAGGTTCAATTTGTCAAAGTGGATATGATGTTAAACTTTTTAAAATTATTACTGATTTGTTGTCATAAAACAATGTCATATCATGAGCATGAGCATATGCATGGGATGATCATATAAGTGTGCAATAAGTACATTTAATGATTTATCATGCACAAAATATAAAGCTTGTAAGCTAAAAAGTTATGCTCAATAAAATAGTTGAATGAAACTAAATTATCCATGCAAATAATATCAAGCATGCGAGCTAAAAATGTATGCTCAGTTAACATGAATTGAAACATATATGATGTATACACATGAAATTTATATGCTTCATCCATTCAAATAATTTCATCGCAGACATATAGTTATGCTACATGCATTAAAAATATATCATAGAGATTTTAGCATGCTAAATAAAATGGGCATCACAGAACATATGATATACAGCAGGCATATATAGGTTTCATCACATGCATGTAGTATTAGTAATCACAAATAAATTCATACTACGGGCAATGAAAATATGCAACATCACATGCATTTTAATGGAATAAAATATTTATGTATAATATTAATTGGACCACGTGGGAACCTTATTACCCGTTAGGTTAGTTGACTAACGACAGAGCGGTCTCAGGATCCTCATAATTATTAAACATGAAAAAAGTATAACATCTAATCCAATATGAAAAATGCCTAGATGATGAATTACACATAGAATGGACCAAAATTAATTTGAAAAAATGGATCAAGAATTTACTGTAAGCCCGTGATTAATTACCATAATAGTCCTTTGTGAAAAGAAATTTTTTTCGGAAAAACCCTAATTAGGGTTTTGCGGCGACAGGATGCAGGCATATAGAGCGGGCAGGCGCGGGGAGCGGCTGCAGGCCGCAAGCGGCGGTGCATGCACATGGAGGCGACTGTAGGCTGCAAGCGGGCGGCATGCACGGTGGGCATGCGTGGGCGGCGACGGGTCGACCGACGAGCACGTGTGGCAGGCGGCGACAGGCGCGTGCGGGGGGCACGCGTTGGGGGTGCGCACAAGCGGCGACAGGCCGCTCGGTGAGCGCGCACGGGGTACATGCGAGGGCACATGCGACGGCTGCAGACCGCACGATGGCGTACGTACGGAGAGGGGGCGCCAGTCCCTCTAGATCCATAGATTTCGAAGGAAAAATCAGAATTTTTATTGTAAAAATACAAATTTTAAACTTTGAATCAATGTTCTTTATCGTAAAAATTTGATTTTTAACGCTTGAACATTGAATTTTGGTCCAAAAATGATTTAAAAACTATTTTTAATATAGATCTGTGTTTTAGAAATAGGATTTTTTTCTTAAAGATCTAAGCAGAAAAGGGATTTCTAGCAGATCAAATAGAAAATAGCACAGATTCATCATCATCATGCGCATGAAATATCAGATCTACGGAACAAAGATGATTACATCTAGATCCTACCCTCCGGATCTAGCGAAGTTCGGAGAAGAAATCCCAATCCACGTTCTCATGATTCGTTCGTCGGCAGAGGTTCGACTCAGTTGACGAGCGTGCTGATAACGTGTTATGAAGGTGATGACTACTGAACCCGTAGCCCTATATTTATAGAAAAGTAACGTAATGGGTGGATACCCAATAGGCCCAATGGGCCCTAATCATAACAATTTCAAAATTTTCTTTCTCAAGGAATTAAATTAATTTGATCATGTATCATTAACATGTCTTGTCTTATTATGCTATATTACCACGGCTCAATTTAATTGAATGTATTTCTATAAATACTAAGGTCAATATAACATATTATGGCCCAATCAACATTAACATGCTAACAAAAATCTTGGCCCAATAATCTTTGAAATAAGGCATCAACTACATTGTCAGTGAACGAGTGATTGGTGTAGAAAATGAACATTGATAGTAGTGCAAGCACAAATAGTTGTCAGCAGCAACTATGTTAAAAAACCTCAAGCCGTGAGAATGAAATTGCAGGCCCAAAAACTAATTTTCAATAATCCGTTTGTAGGCCTATTAGGCCTAAAATAGCCATTTTGGCACAAAGCCATTAGCAGGCCCAAGTGTCACGCCCCGCTCCCCAGGATACCTGGGATTTTCGAAACGGTCCCAAGTATTCTTGAAGGGGCAAACGTGAGGAAGAAAGAGTTTGGAAGAGAGATGAAGAAAACAGAGGTAGGCCACTACGCACATGCTGGGATAGTACCCGTAATGCTACATATACAACAACAGGGAGATCACATTCCACTTATACAACATCACAAAGAGTAAAAGCACGATTTCAAGACTAATATAAGGGCCAACACAACATCATATACAAATGTGCATCAATAAATTTAAACTCAAGTTACACCTTCAAAGGACAATATCAACTCCACGACCCCAGAGTACAACTCAACTCCCTAACTACCCTACACCCCCAGCTCTAGGCTCACAAGTCTCCCAGGCTCTCCAACTATCTGCTACCTGAAAAATGGGGAGGAGCACGTCAATGCGTGTCCTAGTAGGAAATCAACTTGGATTTGGAACAACGTTTTAAGGTTATCAACCACTAGGCAAGGCATGAGAAATAAGGTATGTAAACTAAATAATATGACAGAAAGTAATCAGCCAAGTAAGGGATCATACCTACGATTCGATATCGAGCTACTGCAAGAAAAAGGGTTAGCACAGATAATAATACAAGTGTTCACGCAAACATGATCTAAAAAGGTAATTACAATGGCCAGAAGTATAACATAGTGTCACAAGCAAAGCAGGTAAAGGGAAGAGGGAAGTGCTGCATGCAGAAGATGTAACATGTAAAACTCTTATTTATTAATTTAATTAGTTGGAAACTTGGGTAAACTATGTGATACAAGGACCTGGACCTCATCCCTAAGATTTGGGGTGGAAACTGCACTCGACGCAGTGGACACGGGCACTGTACGCTAGGCCTCTTCCCCTGCTCCATCAGGGGACCTGCCTCACAGGCCACACCCCAAGATTGGGGTAAGCATGGCATACGGTGCAGTGGACACGGACACTGTACACCGGGCCTCTTTGCCTCCTCCCTGGATGGTAGCGAGAGTGAGGATCTCTACATATACCTCTCCACACCCAAACCATATCATCACAAGCACCAAGTAACCATCACTCCCTGTAAAGGCGAGTGAGAATAATCATCATATATCACATCATCTCCTCCCCACCTTCATTGTCCAGGCCTCATATCCACAATTTACTCAAATTTCCCCCAAACCGCAGGTTTAGTAGCTCACCCCCTTTAGAGAGGATTGAGACATTCCAAAAAAACCACATTTAACATTATACTTAATACCGAAGGAGACATGTTGCATGGTTTCCCAAACTCATCATTGTCCTTATTTTCTGAAAACATCTTCTTTTC
Organism: Scilla litardierei; assembly: GCA_030789695.1. NCBI lineage: Eukaryota > Viridiplantae > Streptophyta > Magnoliopsida > Asparagales > Asparagaceae > Scilla > Scilla litardierei. Next base: position 177,388,779 of record CM061138.1, read on the forward strand.
ATAACAATTTGGGACGTGCACCTAAGTGACATGCCCTTCATCACAGCCATATCAACTCTTCATCACATCACATATGGAACCATGCATGACATGCCCCCAACATCACAGGTTTATAACATATCTCACATCACAAACATAGAAATGGGTATATCTCACATTTCTTGCATTTGCCTTCACTTGGGCATTTTCACAAACACATGGTATGCATCATGTACAACATAACAATCACATTAGCAATTTAATAACATATCACGCCACTCAAACTTCCTTTTATGTAATAACAACAATTATGGACAATTGAAGTATAAATGGCAACAATGCATAATTCAACATCCATTTGAAATGGTTCAGCTTGCTGGAAATTGCAGACAGTCACAACAAATGGCCATATATCATCAGTTTTCATTGAGAATGTGACGAAGTATCCTAAATGAAAGTTGTAGATCTGGTTGTTCTGGATTCACATATCAAATTTCATGCAAATATATGGACTATATGATTTATGGTGAATTGTTTGGTAAGACCTTTCAAGACTGATTTTCAGACAGATTCCAAGATCTGTAACAATTGCTAATTTAAGACATGTTGCAGTTAGAATTTCGAAAACATGACATAGGAGAAAGTTGTAGAGCAGGTTGATATATTTATAATGAGACCAAGACCACAAATTTATATGGAGTGTGAAGGGACTGAGCTCAATTTTGCTGAACTGTACGTATCCAGGCTGGATGAAATTCAGACTTGTTATAAAGATGAAATTTTTACTCCTAATTATTGAACTGAACTTATGTCAAATTTTATATGTTTCTGGGATAGAATTTCAAGAGCTACAAGTAGATAAATTTTTTGGGAATTAATTCAAGCCACAGTGACCAGAATTCAAGCAACAACTTACTACAGGATTTTCAGATTTTCAAGGGGGCGCTTTTGCTAATAATTTCAAGGTGGTGATTTGTGAAATTGAATCATGGCACATCAATTTGGCTACCCCTACTACATATTAAGTAAAACATGATATAAAAACATGATAGCAAGGACCCTTAAATAGAATTCCAAATCCAAGTTAGAATCCTATCTCAAAAGCTGGGTTTTCCTCCTCCTCCTCCCTTTCTTTCTTCTCTAACTCTTCCCACTTGCAACCAATTTATGATTCTTGATTTTAGTGAGGGAGAATTAGGGTTTTCAATTGAAGAAGAAGGAGAAAATGGAAGAGGGATGGCCGGCCTAGGCTAGGGAGGGAGAGTGAAAGAGGAAGAGAGATGAAAAGAGAAGATAAAAGAAGAAAAGAGAAGAAACCTAAAGAAAGATCTACACTCCCCATTAGCTTGTCCCATAAGCCATGCATAACTTAAAATGACTAAAATACCCTCCCAAAAATGCCCCTCAACTTCTAGGTAATTACAAGTTTTCCATTACTTTATGCACACACTTCTTTACTATTCACACACCCTCATTTAGTCCAAATTACCATTTTGCTCAGCACCTTTCTAAATATTTACAAGCATGCCACTAATCCAGCCCCTTTTCACACTAGCCCCTCTTACACTAACCCACTTCTCAGAAATTACAAGTATACCATTACTTTACACACCCACCATTTCTCTACACACATCCACCACGTTCCGCCAAATGACCAAAATGCCCTCACACCTTCCACAAAATCACACGACTGTCACTAGCCACATTCACGTCCATATACTCCATCTATTCATGCATAGAGGGCTACCGTGTCAATCGGCGTATAGGGAAAACAGGCCATGACACCAAGCCTAAAAAATTCAGGACTAAATATATAATTGATATTATGTTAGAGGCCCAATCTAAATTAACAAGCCCAACAAAAAATCAGCATGCCCAAAAAAATTTGTAATCGATCAGCATGAGGTAAAAAATTTCAAATCACACCGTTCACTACAAAACGTAGCGGCTATATTTGAATCAGCATGCCAAAAAATGACCTGTCCAATATCAACATGCATAAAAAGTGATGTAATCAAACATATTACTTAATTGTATGTTTTTATTTCATTTTTTACTTATCCTTAAACGGTTCACCACATAATATAGCGGCTTCCATCCCCAATCAATGGGAGGGGGTTTTCCCTCATGGCTGATCGACGGAGGCGCTTTCATCCCCAATCAATGGTAGGTTTTTTCCGATGGCCGATCGACGGAGGCGGTGCTCCATCGCTGGTGCGTGGCGATATAGGCATATAAAAAATGCGATTTTGATCTAAATACAATCTGATCTAGAGAATCATGATCATGAAAAAAATTGGAATTTTAGCACAAATCTAGAAATACCTCTAGATCTGTCGTCCTGCGAAGCTTTTCGTCACGATCAGCGCAACGGCTCCTCTCTTAGGCCGTCACGGAAAGGTTTGTCAGAGCTTCGTCGCATCATTTACTTCTCTACGAGCATAATTCATGCAAATAACATGTTGAGAGATGAAGAGTATCTAAGGAATAATGATGGCTAGAAGGTTGCCTAGCCTCACTAATATATTAATACATAGAGTTTAGAATCTCAAGGGGTGGATATATGAAAGGTCACACAGCCTATTCATAACAGTCCGTCTAAATAAAAACCCAAAATAATCTTTTTGCTAAGTACCCCCAAAATTCTCTTTTTACTCGGTACACATATCACATAATTTTCCTAATTAATCTTCAAGCTCCTTCCTAATTAAACCCAAAATTGCTCACTTCACACTCCTATCGTCCACGCCTCCCCTGCCCACATCCATGCCCCTCCTCTTATCTGCTCCCCCACTACCTCCCCTACTTACCCGCCCCACCCTACCCCAAGACCCAGCCCCATCGTCTGTATCCCGCTCCCTAGCTCCCGCCCCACATCCCCTCTCCTGCCCCTGCCCACGCACCACCACCCATCTCCCAGCCTCCTCCTCAAAATAGCCCTGCCCCCTCACCTGCCCCCGCCCCCACCTCATCCCATCACCGCTCCCTAGCCCCATATCCAGGTCTGTTGCCCCTGTCCCGCCTTCTCCCTGCCCCCGCTCCCCCGCCCCCCCCGCCCTACCTCCTCCCATCCTTGATCCCTCGCCCCCGCTCTACCTCCTCCCCTTGTTTCGAACAGAATTTGCTCAATGCGCATATCAATTAATCTCATAATTGGTAGTTAGCTATCCCCTAATCTTCTATCACCTAATCTCCTAATTAAATGGTTTACGAACTGAGATGAGAGTATCAGACCTAAGGGCCTTTTCAGAAATGGGTATGTGAACCGAGCAATTTTCAAATTTTAAGGTGTGTAAACTTAGCAAAAAAATTAAGTGGTTTATGAACTGAGCAAAAAGGTCTGTTCACGTAGCAATTCCCATTAGGAACTGCTTTGTTTTTATTTTGATTTGACATGATACTTTGAAATGTGAAAAAATAATTCCAAAAATATAACGCCCTTGAGAATTTTCTTTGACACGTTCGTGGTGAGAAGATGATGCCTACAATTATAGATATATTTGATACTAATGGTCTAACAATGATGGCTAGTGTTAGGAAAATCTGACCCTGTTCAATTTATATCTAAGATTGTTTGGAATGCAAGAACGTAACAAAACAAAAAACAACGCATAAATTTAACATGTACTATTACAACCAGTAAAAACATGGATAGAAATGTTATATCTAACACTCATTTCTCTATCTCACACACACACCCACTCACTACCATATATCCCCATCTTTCACCCCTTATCTCTCTTTCCTAGCGCTACCGACTACAGTGAGAGTTAGAAAGAGAGAGAGAGAGAGAGACGATAAGGGAGAGACATATATAAATAGTGATGGATTAAATAAAGCGAGTGAATAGATGGAGAAAGAGTGAGAGAAACGGATGTAGTTTTTTTATTTTTTTTAAATTGGCGGTGTATACTAGTATGTATTTTTAACTGTTTGCTCTAAATTACTAAATTTTTAAGTATTACTTGTAATTAATTATATTTAAAACATAAATTTACTAATTAATTTTTCATAATTTAGATTTAAATTAAAACATTAGCATAAAATATTAGCATGATAACAGATCAACTAAAAATTTATCGCATAAAAATTTTAGCGTAACATGCAACTTAAAAATTATCTCATAATTTTAAGTTACATAAAAATTAATAATCACCATATAATTATTAAGATCTAATTTTTAAAATTATCACATGATTTTAAAATAGATATAATTTTCAAAAAACCAGTTTTTCGAAAATAAAACCATCACTTGGGAGCGGCAATTTTTAATAGCTTAATAACAAACCTCTATCTCATGAAGAAACATGCTGCTTCCTATGCACTTTATAATTGTAATAAAATTACAAATCACGTAGACTTGCTCTTATACCAATGAAGGGTTTCCTGAGTCCTTAGGGCCATAAAATCGACGTCCGGCCTAAGTCGATCGAACGACGAAAGCAAAACAATGCAGAGGAAAACAACTTAAAACAGTTTCAAGTTTAGCCTTAAAGAAATAACCCTGGGCAGAATCTCTACTATCCTGTGGTTGGGCCTAACCAACCCCTAAAGATAGATCTATCAATCTATTGTAATTAGAAACGACGAAAGGAAAACAATGAAACAACTTAAAACTGTTTTAAGTTAAGCCCTAAAGAAATAACACTAGCCAGAATCTCAACTATCTCGGGGTTGGGTCCGACCAACCCCTAAAGATAGATCTATCAATCTATTGCAATTATAAACGCAGAAATATTAAATTGCATACCTGGCACTTCGCTACCGTGCAAAGCCTCGTTTTCAGTAACCTATCTTTAATCCCCGAAGCGATGCCCCGTGTTGGGGCTGAGCTGCTTCTCCCAAACTGAACCGCAACCTGAGGCAAGCAATCCCATTGTCGCCGAGTCAACCACGCGCACGGGAAAGTTTCACATTGAGTGGATCCTCCGTCAAGACTTCGGATCCAATCCAAACTCCTTCGTAGCTTTGCTAGAGCCTGTTGAGGGATATATGCCTTCAATTCATTTGTATTTGATGCAAATGGATTTAATATTAAAGATGTGGAAAATTGCATAAGATGCAATAGAAAATTTTATATATATCTATATATAGTAAAATATTTACAAATATATTTTATAAAGGCACAGAAATGAAGAGGTTTTTTTCCACGAAAGTCGGGGAGAAAACTACGCTCAAATCGGAGTTCAAACGAGCCCTATAATGATGTTTAAAAGAGTATTTTAAACATTAAATTAAAGGGGAAGGCACAAAACCATGAGGCCCAAGCCCAGGTGCTGGCCGCTTGGGCTTAGGCCCAAGCAAGACCCACTCACTCAGCAGGCGGGTGCTCCCATTAACGGGTCCGCAGGGCCCGCCCGCGAGCGGGCGGGCATTCCTGCATATGATCCCAGCGGGGCCTGTCAGCTCAGCGGGCAGGCGCTCCCGCTAATGGGCCCAGCGGGGCTCGCACGCTATGCAGGCGGGTGCTCCCACAGAAGCCCAGGTGGGTGCGCCCACGTGGCACGCCCGCGATCAGCTATGGGCCCCACTGTGGGGCCCACAAATTGGGGTTTTAGAAACGCTTATTTTGACAGCTGATGTTTGAGGGGTCAAACGAAGTCGGATTGGAGCGCCGTTTGTTTCTATGCGTTCACCGTTCATAGATCTTCGATTTGATAGGTTGTATCACTTGCGAATCTCAACGGTGAGGGGGATAAAATTTGTTGAAGTGTAGCCTTAGTGTTAGGCAAAACTAATTTAATTATTCTCCCATAATTTTTTAGTCCCACATTGCTCGTGAGAAGAGCAAGGGGTCTGGTCTCCTAAATAAATAGGGGCTGGCTCCTCTTGGAAAAATTGCACCAAGTCTCCAAATCCGAGAAGCTCCCAAAAGTTTGGAGCATGCTCGGATTAAGACTTAAATTAATTATTCCATATCTCCCTAAATTCTCCATTTCTACTGGTCAGGCTTTAGCAAAGCTACGAAGGAGCTCAAATCGGATCCGAAGTCTTGACGAAGGATCCACTCAAGGTGAAATCTTCTTCAGCGCGTGGTTGGCTCGGCAACATCGATGTTTCTCACCTCGGGACGCGGTGCGGTTCACGAAGTGGTTCGGCTCAGGACGAGGTGCGGCTCGGGATGCGGTTCAGCTTGGGAGAAGTGGCACGTGTCCAAAGAAATGTTACTGAAAACGATGCTTCGTATTGTGTGGAAACGAAGTGAAAGGTATGTAGTTTAATTGAACATGCATTTATAACTGCAAATAGGTTGATAGATCTATCCTTAGGGATTGGTCGGACCCAACCCTGGGATAGTAGAGATCTTGGCTAAGGTTGTTCTCTTTAGGGCTATTCTTAAAATAGTTTAAGATGTTTTTCTGATGCTTATTTAATTTCTTCGTCCGACCGAATTGGGCTGGACGTCGATTGTATGGCCATAAAGACCTAGAAAACCCATCAGTGGTGTCATAGCCATGTCTACTTGATCTATAGTTTTTGCAATTATAAATTGTATGTGATACAACATGTTTCTTCATCTAATGGAGGTTCTATGTAAACTATTAAATTGTCGTTTTTATGTGCTGGATTTCGAAAAATTGGTTGTGAAAATTAGATCTAATTTTAAAATCATGAGATAATTTTGATAAGTTAGATATTTAAAATTATATGATAATATTAGTGTAACTTAAACTTATGAGATAAAATTTTAAGTTGCATGTTTAGCAAAAAATTTATGAGATAATTTTATTTGCTATGTTGTCATGCTAAAATGTTAAGATGATAAATTTTAATGGTAATATAATGTTTCTTGTTAATTATGTGATAATACAAGAAGAACTATTAGGTTAGCCATTAAAAACTTTAAGAAAATTATATGATAATTTTTTGAAGGACATGCTATGATTTAAACTTGTTTAAATGCCTAATACATGATTAGGATATCACCCTAAACATCCTTATAGTTGATAAGGACATTAATAAAAGTTATTAACCAATCCTAATAATTTCGAATTTTAGGATTCAACTAGTTGACAGGATTAACTAGTTTTAATGATGCCAATTCTAGTCGATGACACACATATGAATAATAAGTTTCCTTCAATGGACCATGATTTGGTCTAGTGTTTTTGACTAGTGTTGTGGATCATCCTAGCTCGACTGGGGATTGTCACGCCCCGCTTCCCTAAAATGGAGGCGAGACGTGAAAAGGTCCGCACGAGAGTGGAGCTGTGAAGCCCCAAACCCGATAAACGTCAATAAAACATAAGCAGGTCCATGTAACCACAAACGGAACAACAATAATAACACAAGGAGATACAGAAATAAAATCTCAGATCTCATAATTTGTCCAACATGAAAATTAAGTTCAACATCCAGAAAAGCCACCAGGCTAAAAGAAAGAGTCTAAAGGCCCAGAACAAGGCCAACCAAAGCAACAACATAACAAAGTATAGGTTCTATGCACCGACAACAAAATAGCAGTCTAAACAAAGGGAAAAGCTCAACGAAGACACTAGGACTGGTCCCCAGTGTCCACGTACTCCCCGTCAAACACAAGCTCGGGCTCGGCGTCAGCAAACACCTCGTCCTCAACAAGGCACTCAGGCTCAGGATCTAACATGTGTCACCCAAAAGAGTAAAGGGGCACATGTCAGCAAGTCTAAAAGACTTGGGCAAGAAAACTGAAAGTAAGGCAACTAGCAACCTAGCAGTTGTAGTATTCATGACATGGCAGTTATAGCATGAGTGCACAAGCAAGACATGGCAAGACAATACGTACACGAGAACAATTATCGGGACAAGACAAGAGTAGCCAAGATACTAACAATCTCAATCATTTCACTAGTCATGTTTCAAGTTGTTTGTAGATGTTTACGCCTTACAGCTGAACGGTTTGGCATTCACGCTGAGTGGCCGCTTAACAACTACCCCAAAACCCAGAGTTTACGCCTTACAACTGCAGTTGTTGATCGGGCAGACTCCCAGTTGAATGGCCGCTTAACTCTTACCCCCAATACCCACATATAATCGAGCCAGGGTCCCCGCACACGAGCTCAGTAAATGAGCCAGGGTTGCCCCGCACAGGAGCTCGCATCCTAGTTCACGATTCATAAGCAATTGGCGTAGGGGTGCACCTAGCCGGAAACAAGCAATTCGGGCATTGGCTATCAACCAACACATGGCCCGCTTCTGGAACACGATCCAGGAACACAAACATCGTAGCGAAGCTACACAATCACGGGAACACTTAAAGAATGCAATGACATGACAATTAATTTGCGTACCGTTAATGGAAATTAAACATGACATGGTAATTGTGCAACATGATAATGTCGGATCTAGCTTCGTTGTCAAGCTAGTTCCTAAATTTGCGCCAAGGAGAGTATCATTTCGTCGCCTAGTCTCTTTTATGCCTACAACAAGCAAATGGCCTAAAACATGGCCTAAACCCTAAGTGGCAAGTTTCACTTGCCTAGCACCGAGGATGACGATCGCGAGGGTTCGTCTCACGGATGCTAATCTACGGGGGAGTCGCTGTTATGGAGAAACAATCAATAACAATATTCATTTCATTACGGTTTTAATAAGAACACAAATGGGTTATGGTAAAACTAAAGAATCGAGTATTACCGTGTAGGGAACGGGAGAATAACGCTGAGCAACCACGGCGACGGAAGAAACACTCCGGGGAACCTAGGGTTCAAATCTGGGAATGATTGGAGAAGTTTGGAGAAATAGGGTTTTGGGGGATTTTGGGGATTTGATGAGATTTTGGGGAAGATGAGAGGTAGGATGAGTTAAGGGAGAGTTTGGATGATGGATTTTGGGCTTGGAATGAGGGAATAAGGGTTTGGGGTAGAAGGGGGCTCAATGGGGGAGAAACTAGGGTTTTAGGTCGTGAGGAGGAAGAAGAAAACGTTTGGGAGGGGTTTAAATAGGATGGGCTGGCGGCTGCCCAGAAATTAGGGTTTTAACACAGATTAGTCGGTCAAAGAGCAACCACTGACCGACTAGTTTGGGAACTAGTCGGTCGGTTGACCAACGCAGACCGACTAAGTGTAAACAGTAATTCCTGTGTAGAATTAGGATTTAGATTTAGTCGGTCAATGAACAACTGATGACCGACTAGTTCGACATCTAGTCGATCGAGATATGAACTTAGACCGACTAAGAATGAACAGTACATATACCAAAATTTAGATGATGTGTTAGTCGGTTAAAGAAGCATTGCCGACCGACTAGTTTGCAACCTAGTCGGTCAACCAACGTTCTTAGACCGACTAACGATAAACAGTAACTCCTGAGAAATTAACAAAGCCAACTAGTCGGTTCAAGAAGGTTTTCCGACCGACTGGATCGTCATCTAGTCGGTCGGTGCCCCTTCTTACACCGGCTAATGAGCACCAAAAGTTCCGAAATGGAGCGCGAAGCTCCGGGATCGATTCCTAAGACTCCTAGGCTTGATCTAACAATAAGATATGACCGATACGAAGCCCGTCACGAATGACTTGCTCCAAAATCGACGATTCTAAGAAAGAAGCTAGAAAACACGACGATACGATCGAGAATGAAAGTTACGGAGACGAAAACCACATATATAGAGAAAATCCACCAAAACTCATAATATAATATAATAAATCCCGATACATGAAAACCAGTCGTTACATCCTCCCCAACTTAAGAAAAATTCCGTCCTCGGAATTTCCCAACACTCACGTGTCCGGAAACAAAAGTGGGAAACGCTCTCGCATCTCATCCTCATTCTCCCAAGTAGCTCTCCAGGCGAGCCGTGTCGCCACATCACCCTCACAAGATTGACAACCTTGTTCCGAAGTGACTTCTGACGCCTGTCCAGAATCTACACTGGATGCTGGTCGTACGTCATGTCGGGGCGAACGGTAATCTCCGAGAAATCCACAGCATGAGATGGATCGCTAATGTATCGACGAAGCTGAGACACATGGAAAACATTGTGAACTCCTTCCAAAGATGGCGGCAAGGCTAAGCGATAAGCTACCTCGCCAACTTTCTCTAGAATGTCAAACGGTCCAATGTATCGCGGGCTCAACTTCCCTCGCTTCCCAAAACGAATCACTCCACGATTCGGGGAAATCCTCAAGAACACATGGTCTCCAGGCTGAAACTCCAAAGGACGACGTTTAGCATCTGCCCAATGCTTAATACGGTCCTGAGTAATCCTCAACCTCTCTCGAATATTCCTGACGATATCCACAGCCTCCACGATCATCTCAGGTCCTAACAACTCCCGATCACCAACGTCATCCCAACTCAATGGCGATCGACATTTCCTCCCATACAAAGCGGCGAAAGGCGCCATGCCAATAGACACCTGGAAGCTATTGTTGTAAGAAAACTCTACCAAGTGTAGATGGTCCTCCCACGAACCCTTGAAATCCAACATGCACGCCCTCAACATGTCCTCCAAAATCTGAATCGTCCTATCGGACTGGCCATCCGTCTGCGGATGGTACGCCGTGCTGAAACTCAGACGCGTACCCAAACTCTTCTGCAAACTCTGCCAGAACTGAGATGTGAACCTCGTGTCTCTGTCTGACACGATACTCACGGGGACTCCGTGAAGTCGCATAACCTCCTGCACGATTCATGTTACATCACTATCCAAACTAGGAAAAGGAAATAAAAATGGAGAGTAAAAGAATTTACCTCAATATATCTCCTCGCTAGCGCCTCAGTGGACTGTCCCACTCGGAATGGAATAAAGTGTGCGGATTTGGTCAATCGATCTACGATCACCCAAATCGCGTCATTCTGCTTCGGACTCTGAGGTAGTCCAGTCACGAAATCCATAGTGATGTGTTGCCATTTTCACTCCGGAATCAGAAGCGGTTGTAGCAACCCGGCCGTACGCTGATGCTCCGCCTTCACTTGCTGGCAAACCAAGCACTTGGCTACACTCTGAGCCACACTCCTCTTCATGCCATGCCACCAATAGTTCAAACGAAGATCCTGGTACATCTTGGTGCCACCAGGATGCACAGAATACGGCGAACTGTGTGCCTCCACCATCAATTCCTCTCTGATATCCCTAGCTGGCACACACAACCTGGCTCCAAACCTCAGCGAGCCATCCTCATGAATCAAAAAGTCAGTCCGCAGACCGGCTTCCACCTGCTCCCGAATCTTCACCAGCTTCGGATCCTCAGCCTGGCCAGCCTTGATCCGATCCACGATCGTTGACTGTACCTGCATACACATCAACGAAGAAGCCTCCCCAGGAAGAACAATCTCAACACCAGACTCGCAAAAATCCTGCTGCAATCTCCACTGCGAGGTCAAAATCATCACCGCTGGAAGCCTACTCAGTGCATCAGGAACCACATTCACCTTGCCAGGGTGAAACTGCAAATCAATATCATAATCCGACATGAGCCCCAACCATCGACGCTGTCGCATGTTGAGGTCCTTCTGAGTAAAAATATACTTCAAGCTTTTGTGATCGGTGAAAATTTTCACTTTCTCACTCAGCAGGATGTGCCTCCAAATCTTAAAAGCAAACACAACGGCAGCCAACTCCAAATCATGCGTCGGGTAATTCTTCTCATGAACCTTGAGCTGACGAGAAGCGTACGCCACAACATGCCCGTGCTGATGCAACACACAACCGAGACCCTTGCCAGAAGCATCGCAAAAGATCTCGAATCAACCGCTGCGATCAGGCACAACAAGAATAGGGGCAGTCGTCAAACGCTCTCTCAGAACACCAAAAGCACTATCGCAATCACCCAACCAAACAAAAGGTACATCCTTCCGCGTCAACCTGGTCATCGGCTCGGCAATACGGGAAAAGTCCTTAATGAAACGCCGATAGTAACCAGCAAGCCCAAGGAAACTCCGAATCTCAGACGCAGGCGACGGAACAGGCCACTCCCTGATGGCCCTAATCTTCTCGGGATCCACTGAAATACCATCTCCAGTCACCACATGCCCCAGAAAAGCAACTCTATCCAGCCAAAACTCGCACTTCGAAAACTTAGCATACAACTGATGCTTCCTCAAAATCTCCAATACCGTCCTTAAGTGCGAGGCATGCTCTTCCTCCGACTTTGAATAGATCAGAATGTCGTCAATAAAGATAACGACAAACTTATCCAAAAATTCGTAGAAAATCAGGTTCATCAGATTCATGAAAACTGCGGGTGCGTTAGTTACACCGAAAGGCATAACCACAAACTCGTAGTGTCCATACTTCGTCCTGAACGCTGTCTTCGGAACATCTCCCTTCTTCACCTTCAACTGATGGTAACCACTCCTCAAATCCAATTTAGAAAACACCCTCGAACCTCCAAGCTGATCAAAGATATCATCGATGCGAGGCAACGGGTATTTATTCTTGATGGTCACTGCATTCAACTCCCGATAGTCCACGCACATGCGACGCGAACCATCCTTCTTCTTCACCAACAGCACCGGTGCTCCCCACGGAGACACACTAGGGTTGATATAACCCTTCTGCAAAAGCTCATCCAGCTGCTTCCGCAATTCCTCCAACTCAGCGGGTGCCATACGATATGACGTCTTCGAAATCGGATGCGCTCCCGGAACAAGATCAATAGAAAACTCCAAAGCTCGATCAGGTGGCAAACCAGACATCTCCTCGGGGAAGACGTCATCAAAATCTCGCACCACAGCTGGCCACTCCAACTCCATCTGCATAGCCACAACCTCCACCGGCCTGGCCCGAAACCTGACAGGACCAAGCGAACTGCTACCACGGCTGAACTCAAATACTGGGTGTCCGGGAATCTCGAACACCACCTTCTTCCTCCGACAGTCGATCGTAGCATAGAAGCTCGCAAGCCAATCCATCCCAAGGACCGCATCATAGTTGATGATGTCGTGGACAACGAAATCAGCGTAAAGCTCATGTCCACAGACCACCAACGAGCAAGAATTGCAACCACGATGCACCGAGACCACGCCATTCCCTGTAACGATATTCCAACTCTTGGGAAGAGGGGACGTCGACAAGGAATGCCTCTCCACGAAGCTCCGAGAAATAATGCACATCGATGCACCAGAGTCAAAGAGGACTCGTGCAGGAAATGTGCACACCAAAACCACACCTAACAAGCAATTAACAATCAAACCCTAGTCTAGCAAACAATCACGTTCAAGCAAACAACACAATCTAACAATCAAAACCAGCTAGGAAAGTAACAGCTAGATTGAGGATTACCTGCGATAACCTCATCCACAGCCTCGCTCTCCACAGCGGTCATCAGAAAAGCCTGCCTCCTCGGCGGAACAGCCTGCTGGAAAGCCTGCCTCTATGGAACACGAGCTGCTCCACATCCAGTAGGAACAGACACTCGCTGCTGCAACGGCTGTGCTGCAACAGGTGCCCTCCGCAGCAGATTCGCATGCCGACAATCCTTCGCGACATGGGAAGCATCACCACAAACCAAACACTGGCCCAGAAACTTCCTACACTGATCCTTGATGTGGCCAGGCTTGCCGCAGAAATGGCAAGTCTTCTGAACAGGCCCTCCTGGCCTCTTGAACTGAGCTGGCTGATTAGGCTTGAAACTAGGCCTAACCACCGCCCTGGCCTACTCCATAGGCCTCTTCCCAGCACCAGAAACATGTCCTCTCCTCTGACTCAGGTTCAGCTCCTGCCTCCTCGCAGCGACCAGAACCTTCTGATAAGAGTCCAGATCGGAGGAAGACACAAAACTCTGGAGCTCCAAAGCAAGTCCCTGCAGGAACCTCTGAGCCCTCTCATCAGCATCCTGCACCATCTTCGGTGCGAACCGACTCAGCCCAGTGAACTCTTGGTGGTATAGGTCCACCGTCAAGCTCCATTGCTTCAGATCAATAAAGTGCTGCAGCATCTCCTTCCTAGCAGCCTTCGGAAAGAACTCCTCATCAAACCTGGACTTAAAGGTAGTCCAAGCTATCGGCTCCACCAACATCTTCTCTTCCGCATCCCACCAGTTCCGAGCATTATCCTTAAGTTGCCTCTTCGCCAAATCAACCCATCCAGCCGGGGTGATCTTGGCCATCTTCAAATTATCCTCAATGTTCCGAATCCACTCATCGGCAGCCAGAGGACCCTCAGACCCATCAAAATATGCGGGACCCCGCTCCCGAAATTGCTTCGCTCCTGGCTCAGAGCGAGGAACATCCGGAAGAGCCCGGGCAACGCGAGCAAGTGGAGCATTCTGGACTTACAGGAGCACGCCCTGCTGCACTTGCATCATCTGGAGCATCATCCGCATCATCTCACCGTTGGTGGGTTCCCGCTCAGGCTCCTCATCATGAGGGAGCGCACCACTACCCCCACCACGGGTGAATCGTCTTCCTGCCATCTAATGGCACAGAAAACGAAGCAGATTAGACTCATAGCTTATGACTCGGACGTCGAACTTAGTTTATTGGACATTCTAATATTATTATCGTCACTCCGGTAATCGCAGTTATAGAAGGACTTGCATGGGCCACCAATAAAACCTGTCATGCCCCGCTTCCCTAAAATGGAGGCGAGACGTGAAAAGGTCCGCACGAGAGTGGAGCTGTGAAGCATCAAACCCGATAAGCGTCAATAAAACATAAGCAGGTCCCTGTAACCACAAACGGAACAACAATAATAACACAAGGAGAGACAGAAATAAAATCTCATATCTCATAATTTGTCCAACATGAAAATAAAGTTCAACATCCAGAAAAGCCACCAGGCTAAAAGAAAGAGTCTAAAGGCCCAGAACAAGGCCAACCAAAGCAACAACATAACAAAGTATAGGTGCTACGCACCGACAACAAAATAGCAGTCTAAACAAAGGGAAAAGCTCAACGAAGACACTAGGACTGGTCCCCAGTGTCCACGTACTCCCCATCAAACACAAGCTCGGGCTCGGCGTCAGCAAACACCTCGTCCTCAACAAGGCACTCAGGCTCAGGATCTAACATGTGTCACCCAAAAGAGTAAAGGGGCACATGTCAGCAAGTCTAAAAGACTTGGGCAAGGAAACTGAAAGTAAGGCAACTAGCAACCTAGCAGTTGTAGTATTCATGACATGGCAGTTATAGCATGAGTGCACAAGCAAGACATGGCAAGACAATAAGTACAAGACAAGAGTAGCCAAGCTACTAACAATCTCAATCATTTCACTAGTCATGTTTCAAGTTGTTTGTAGATGTTTACGCCTTACAGCTGAACGGTTTGGCATTCACGCTGAGTGGCCGCTTAACAACTACCCCAAAACCCAGAGTTTACGCCTTACAACTGCAGTTGCTGATCGGGCAGACTCCCAGTTGAATGGCCGCTTAACTCTTACCCCCAATACCCACATATAATCGAGCCAGGGTCCCCGCACACGAGCTCAGTAAATGAGCCAGGGTTGCCCCGCACAGGAGCTCGCATCCTAGTTCACGATTCATAAGCAATTGGCGTAGGGGTGCACCTAGCCGGAAACAAGCAATTCGGGCATTGGCTATCAACCAACACATGGCCCGCTTCTGGAACACGAGCCAGGAACACAAACATCGTAGCGAAGCTACGCAATCACGGGAACACTTAAAGAATTCAATGACATGACAATTAATTTACGTATCGTTAATGGAAATTAAACATGACATGGTAATTGTGCAACATGATAATGTCGGATCTAGCTTCGTTGTCAAGCTAGTTCCTAAATTTGCGCCTAGGCGAGTATCATTTCGTCGCCTAGTCTCTTTTACGCCTACAACAAGCAAATGGCCTAAAACATGGCCTAAACCCTAAGTGGCAAGTTTCACTTGCCTAGCACCGAGGATGACGATCGCGAGGGTTCGTCTCACGGATGCTAATCTACGGGGGAGTTGCTGTTATGGAGAAACAATCAACAACAATATTCATTTCATTAGGGTTTTCATAAGAACACAAATGAGTTATGCTAAAACTAAAGAATCGAGTATTACCGTGTAGGGAACGGGAGAATAACACTGAGCAACCACGGCGACGGAAGAAACACTCCGGGGAACCTAGGGTTCAGATCTGGGAATGATTGGAGAAGTTTGGAGAAATAGGGTTTTGGGGGATTTTGGGGATTTGATGAGATTTTGGGGAAGATGAGAGGTAGGATGAGTTAAGGGAGAGTTTGGATGATGGATTTTGGGCTTGGAATGAAGGAATAAGGGTTTGGGGTAGAAGGGGGCTCAATGTGGGAGAAACTAGGGTTTTAGGTCGTGAGGAGGAAGAAGAAAACGTTTGGGAGGGGTTTAAATAGGATGGGCTGGCGGCTGCCCAGAAATTAGGGTTTTAACACAGATTAGTTGGTCAAAGAGCAACCACTGACCGACTAGTTTGGGAACTAGTCGGTCGGTTGACCAACGCAGACCGACTAAGTGTAAACAGTAACTCCTGTGCAGAATTAGGATTTAGATTTAGTCGGTCAATGAACAACTGATGACTGACTAGTTCGACATCTAGTCGGTCGAGATATGAACTTAGACCGACTAAGAATGAACAGTACAGATACCAAAATTTAGATGATGTGTTAGTCGGTTAAAGAAGCATTGCCGACCGACTAGTTTACAACCAAGTCGGTCAACCAACATTCTTAGACCGACTAACGATAAACAGTAGCTCCTGAGAAATTAACAAAGCCAACTAGTCGGTTCAAGAAGGTTTTTCGACCGACTGGATCGTCATCTAGTCGGTCGGTGCCCCTTCTTACACCGGCTAATGAGCACCAAAAGTTCCGAAATGGAGCGTGAAGCTCCGGGATCGATTCCTAAGACTCCTAGGCTTGATCTAACAATAAGATATGACCGATACGAAGCCCGTCACGAATGACTTGCTCCAAAATCGACGATTCTAAGAAAGAAGCTAGAAAACACGACGATACGATCGAGAATGAAAGTTACGGAGACGAAAACCACATATATAGAGAAAATCCACCAAAACTCATAATATAATATAATAAATCCCGATACATGAAAACCAGTCGTTACAGGGATAGTGATCCTGGCCTAGCCAAATGCCTAGCAATGTTCCGCTGGACCGCAAGGAAGCGAATTATGATTATGTGACACCGTCGATTACATCTAGTCAATTACGTTAAAAATCTTCTTCAAGGTTAGCCGTAGCCCTCCTTACTTTTGGATTTTGGAAACCAGGGGTTTCATGTTATAGTTGTTGAGTCAACTCAAGCTGTAACATGACTATCTTTTGAGAACCAATTCCATTAAACATGTGATGTAGTTTGACTTAACCCAAACCGACGCGTCGTGAACAAACTGAGTGCCGGTGTATGTTAGGATTGGACAAGAAAGTAAGGGTCTGAATGGACTTGTCTGTATAATTTGTTGTGCCAACTCAAGGTCATAATTGACTAGGGGTAAAAACCATAAGGGAATCACATTCGATGTGATTGATGAAGAGTCGTTTACCGATCGTAGAGTTAAGAAACTTGTTGAGCCAACTCAAGGTTGTGAGACTCAGGGTTGTCAGGTCCCTTTCCCACTAAATATTATTATTCGTTCATCTATATGGCTTAAGATGATCGCTAAAATAGTGGGAGGATATAGTTGAATAAAATCCATTTTAACTATATTTAAAAAATCATTGAACATATGCTAAACTAGGATAGTTGTATATTTCGCCAGATGGAATCCAAGACATTATATCCTAAAGGAAAATGTAAACTGGTCAAGATGATTGTTTAAGGAATATCAAGCCAAGATCAAGTTTGATAGTCTAAACCAGGTTCTCACTGACCTTAAAATGTCCTTACTAGCACAGGCTTAATGACAATGATTTCCTCGAGCTCTGTGTCCAACAAAATAAAAGCACGCTACCTGTCACTCGCCTCTATGAGGGGCAGCTTGAACATACAGATGTTCAAATCTAGTTTCTTCATACAATTTGTTGATTCAACTCAAGGTTGTATGGAAAATGGTTTCGATCCGCAAGATTCAAAACTTCGATCAAACTGTTTGACTCGAAGATGAGTGCACGAGTGGTGCAAGACCATGTATCCAAATCAGATTTTGAGTCAAGCAACTTGTTGAGTCAACTCAAGGTTGTGAAGCTCAAGTGTTTGGATACGTGAGATGCTTGCACAACTAATAATTTTATTGGGAAAGTATTGTTTAAATGTGATTTAGAACGAAGAAGGCATTGAGGAAAGTCGGTTGAGAAAGAAAGTTTTGACTATGATAAGAAAAGGCAAAAGTAGGAGGAACTGAAAATGTGACATTTGATGTCACGATTTCAGGATGATTGTTATATAAAAGGAGAACATATTTTGGCGAATGTTGTCACCTTGCTTCTGAAGCAATGTCTCGGCGTGAATGTTTTGTATAACGATATTGTATTAAATGTTAATACACAAATACACAAGTTATAGAAACTTTATCTATTACAAAATAGACTAGGCCGTACCGATGAGAACAAATTTGACAAGTCACATAAAGAGAGTGTTGATCTCTCGTATTATGAGTCGAAAGGCACTTGTAAGTCTTTTCTCAAAGGTATGATGGCCAAACACCTTCTGTAAGACAGTGTGAGAATGAGTTGGAGAACTCGTGGTCTGGTACATACCGATGTATTAAAACCCAAGTATAAATTAGCCTAGATATGTTATACTTATTTTATTACGACACGTGTTCTTGATGAACACAAGTCTAATAAAATAGAGTACACAGTAACAGAAGTATTTGAACTGCTTCGATCAGATCGAAGAGTCGATTACTTAGCTATATAATTCTTACGTAATTAAAAGGAAATGTGATTTTCTCTCAGGTCAAGTCTCTTAGCACATCAGTGTGTTTGAGAGCATGAATCGTACTTTGTTAGACATGGTGTGATACATGATATGTGACTTTGAGTTACAGTCCTCACTCTGAGTTAGTCTCAGATAGCAATGCCTGGTTTTGATAAGGTTCTGAAAGGACCATATCAATATGATATTCCTCGAATTAATCATTAGAAAGTTAAAGGATTACTCGAGTCTCATGAGATGACAAGTCAAGTAAGCCATCATAGTTGATGATGGCCTAGACAACTTCCAAGATGCCATTCGGAGTAGTGACTCTGAGAAATGGCTTAACGCAATCCGAAAAAGGTCTATGCACAAAAATAAAGTATGGGCTTTAATTTACGTGCCCAAGGAAAGTGTTCCGTTGGCTGCAAGTGAAGCTTCAAGATAAAAGATTAGTGCAGATGGAAAAGAGTGAAGTACACGTTATGCTGGTTAAGAATAGTTATCATCAGAACTCCTATAAATGGATTGTGATGAAACTTTCTTGCCAACAGATGTGTATAAATCTATTCGGATAAGACTCGATGTAAATGCTCATGATAACCATGAAAACTGGAGCATTCATGTAAAGTCTTTTTCCTAAATATGATTTAGAAGAACAAACTTATATGAATCATCCAGAGAGTTTTCAAGGTCAGTCGGAGCGAATTAAAAGCATGCAAGGCATCAAAGAGCTGGAACATATATTTTGATAAGGTGGTCAAAGAGTTTGACACTTTATCAGTAATTATTATGAACCACGCAGTTGACTGGTAACTATATAATGTAGGGAATTACGGTACCCTTAGGGCATAAAAAATTCTAGTCCCGTCCTAAGTCGGATGGAACATAGACAGAAAAACAATTGCAGCGGAAGAAAAACTTGTTAATCTAATTAACATGCAGTTAAAACAATTTTAACTTAGCCCTAAGGTCCAAGACCCTTAGCCAAGATCTATGCCAACTTGGGATGGATCTGACCATCCCAAGAAGGATCTAACCTACTGCGATTAAATTAAACAATGCTTATTAAACTACATACTCGGAATCTCAACCCTGGTGCAGGCGAGATGTTCCGCACCGTCTTCCGAGCCGCTCCCCGTCTGACGCCGAGCCGCTCCTCGATCCGCTCCCCGAACCTCTCCTCGAACCGCTCCGCATCCCGAGGCGATCAATCCCGTGTCGCCGAGCCAACCAACCGCCGAAGAAAGTTTCACGCGAGTGAAACCTCCGCCAAGATTTCGGATCCAGAATCCGAACTCCTTTGCGGCTTTGCTAGAGCCCTCAGGAGTAAGGCAGAAATTTAGGGAGATAGAGAAATATTAATTTAAGCCTAGATCCGAGCGTGCTCCAACATTTACGAGAGCCGCTCAGATCTAGAGCTTGGGACGAATTTTTGAGGAGGAGAGCAGACCCCTATTTATATAGGCGGCACTCTCCCCTTTGCTCAAAATCCGATGTGGGACTATTAATTTGAGTTGATTAAAATCAAGTTAGTTTGCACTTCACAAAGTGCAAACTTCCGTGAATTTTAACTCACTCACCGTTGAACTTCAGGATTGATACAACCTATCAATTCGAAGGGTGTTCAACGGTGAACGCATAGGAAAAAACCGTTCGTCAATCGGAGTTCGTTTGACCCTCTAATTGACCGTCCAAAGATCAGCCCATGGCTAGTTTTTCGCAAAAACTGAGCCGTCAAAATTCTGCACCTATCAAGGGTTCAAAACCCTAAAACTGGGGCCCACAGGTGGGCCCCACGCATCCAACACGCGAAGATCAGCCCAGGCCACGCCTGGGCAAAGCCCAGGCCTCGCCTGGGTTCGCCCAGCCGCCTGGGTGAGCCCAGGCCCGTGCCTGGGCTTGCCCAGGCATGCGCCTGGGCTTTTGCCCAGGCCCTGGGCAAGTCCAGGCCAGTGCCTGGGCTTGCCCAGGCCTTGTCTTTTCTGGTCTTGACCAGCAGACCAGAACAGACCTGGTCTGGTCTGGGTCTGCCTGGTCTGAGCCGTTGGGCTGTTTTGGGTGTAACTTGGGCATCTGGTGTCCGATTTGGACGCCGTTCGAACCTGGGTCTAGACCGAGACATTCCCGTCTTACGCGTGAACTTTTCATTGCATTTATATTATTAAATATTGTTTTAAACAATTTAAAACACATTTAATCACTTTTGCATCAAATGCAAAATAGTCCCTATCTAAGCTTAAATTATCATATTGCATCGAATGCAATTATTCCATCCCTTTCATCAAAATGCAAAATATTCTCCCTAACTAATTTCTACCTATTACTAGACGAAGAATCGCACTCTGTGTGAGACCCTACAGCCTGACCCTTATAACAGGTTGGGCTCGAAGCCCTATACAGCAGTGACCACGAGCAGTGGTTGCCGTCCCTGCTTCAGGAATCATCATTATGTGGTTGAATCATTAACATGAGTCTTTTCGGGACCACTCTAACTATGTCCGTGATGAATTCCGCAGTTATAGTCTTTTCGTCTTAACTATGTCGTGTAGATCAAGTCTAGGGTACGGTCAAATTGTCAACCCCAATAACTTGACTCCGGTTAGTTTCTATCGATCTTTAGTCAACTAATGTTAGACTTCTTCCAACATACCCTGCGCAGAGTTTTTACTAAAGACCGAACTAACTCTACGACACTAACTCCCATTGACCGGGAGAGACGAATCCTCTCTTGGTCATTACTCGCCTCGTACGTTTCAAGTGACACCCAATCAAAAGACCTTTCAACAGGCCTAGCCTCAAAGTCAGGTCAGTGATCTAAGTGGCACCGTTCACGCACAGGTTCGTCAAAATGACCTCAAGTCAAAAGACCAACCAGCCTATCATCACTAAGAGTTATCATTGACAGATTGGTCAATGTAACCATATGATAACTCTTGTGGATCGTTCAGTGAACTCATTCTCTAATGAGCACCTGTGTCTCGTCTCCGACTTCGCCAAGTCGAACGATCATGAGAACATCGCCACCGCTTAACGGTGAAGACTAAGACACAATGGTCTATCCGATGTTTCGATATCCTTGTCTCGAAACATCTACGACCACGAACCTTTTTTAGACTTATGCTACAGACGGTCAAACATTTCTCCATGATCGAGATACTCGTCTCGATACTTGTCTGACCTTGCATAAAGTCTCAAGACTTTACCTAAGTTGTTAACTACATTATAAAATAACTTAGATAAATCATTACCAAACAGCTTACTGTTATTTCGAACAAGACGTTTGTGCTATTCACACAGAGATAAATAGCATGGAGGGCATTATTCTCCTACATCTCCCACTTGCACTCAGGCCCATTTATCTCGGTATCTTATACCGTTTTTACACATAAGTTTTACCGACTTTATGTGGTAGAGCCTTCGTGAGTGGATCTGCTAAAACCGTCTACACTATAGACTTAAGGGGTTTCTATGTTCATGTTAGACCAACCATTTGAATCTCATTCAAATAATTCACTTGGTCTTTCGGAATCTATAATATTTTTATTTACTTGGATCTTATCCAATTCATCGTACCTTACGATAATAATTTTAAATTAGTAATTGGTCATTACAAATGGCTCATATTTATTTCTGATAAAGTATCAAACTTTTTGATTACTTTGTCAGACTACATGTTCCATCTCTTTGATGTCTTGCATGTAATTTATACGCTCCCACTGACCTTGAAAACTCTCTGGCTAACTCATATAAGTTGGTCCGTCTAAATCATATTTAGAAAAGCGAACTTATAAGTGAATGCTCCAATTTTCATGGTCAACATGAGCGTTTTACATCGAGTTTGGTCCGAGTAGATCTGTACACATTTGCTGGCGAGACGGTTTCAACATAATCCGTTTTATAGGAATTAGGATGAAAACCATTTTCGACCAACATGATTGTACTTCACTACTTTCTTTCTACACCAATCATTTAACTTAAAGATTTACTTACAGAAAGTGAGGAAACATTTTCCTTGTGCACGTAAACTAAATTCTCAAATTTATTTACGCACACGGACCTGCATCAAGTTTTAAATCAGAGTTACTACTCCGAATTTTATCCTAGAAGTTGACTTAGTCATCATCAGTTATGATGTTTAACTCGACTCTTCGTCTCACGAAATTAGAGTAATTTTACAACTTCATAATGATTGATTTAATGAATATCTTATTGATAATGTCCTCATAGAACATTATCAAAACCTAGGCATTACTATCTGGGACTTAACCCAGAGGGAGGAATTAACTCAGAGCCACTTGTTATGGATCTCACCAAGTCTAACTAAGTGTGATTCATACCTTTTAACACACTGATGTGTTAACAGACTTGACCTGAGAGAAAATCACATTTTCTTTTAATTACGCAAGATTTTATGTAGCTAAGTATTTGACCATTCGATCTAATCGAATCAGTTTAAATACTTTAGTCATTTCGTTCTTCATTTTATCAGACTTGTGTTTCATCAAGAACACGTGTCTTAAAAAAATATACGAATGACTTATTTTGGTTAATGTAGACTCGGGTACATCAGTATGTACCAGACTGAGTTCGACAACTCACTCTCCCACTGTCTTACATATGGGTTTCGACCATTATATCTAAGAGGATAAAACTCACAAATGTCCGTAGACCTCATAATACGAGAGGTCAGACCTCTCTTTATGTGACTTGTGAAGCTTAGTCTCTCGATACGGCCTAGTCTATTTTGCCATATAAGTTTGCTACTATCTTGTGTATTTATATATACTAACATTTAATATATTATAGTTATCACAAATTACTTAACACAAAACATTGCTTCAGAAGCAAGGTGACGACATTCGTCAAAGTGTGTTAGACGTTTTTGTATAACAATTTATTCTGAAATCGTGACATCAAAATATGTCACATTTTCATTTCCTCCTACTTATGCCTTTACTAATGATAAATTAAACTAACTTTCTCAATTGACTTTCCGGAGTGCCTTCTTCCTTTTCTAAATCACATTTAGATACTAAATAGCCCAACATAAATAAATAGCTATGCAAGCATCTCATGTATCCAAACGCCTGAGAGTTGCAATCTTGAGTGTAGCTTAAGAAGTTGCTTGTCTCAAGATCCGGTTGGGATACATAGCCTTGCATTGCTCATGCACTCGTATTCGATTCAAACGGTTTGATCGAATTCACGAACTTTGCGGATCAAAATTGTTTATCCATACAACCTTGAGGGTAGCTCGACAAGTTGTAGGGAGAAACATACTTCGAATATCCTATATGTTCAAGCTGCCTCTTATAGAGACGAGTGACATGTAGCGTGAATTTATTTGTTGGACTCAGAACTTAATGAAATCATATTTCTTAAGTCTGTTCTTTAGAAGGTCATTTTTAATAATGTCAACGAGAATATAGTTTTAATTCTATCAATTAGAATTTAACTTGATATTCAGTTAATCAACCTGTTCGACCAGTTAACTAATTCGAATATTATAAATTGATTCCTTTAGTAAACATAGTCTTGCCCTAGTTTAGCATATGTTTGATATTAAATATAGGTAGATTGGCTTTTATCTATCTATATCCTCCCACTATTTTTACGATCGTTTCAAAGTTTAATAACGAACGATTTAATCGAATTAAAATTAATGGGTAAGAGGTCCAATCACCTTGAGCCTAACAACCTTGAGTGTAGCTCAACAAGTTGATTGACTCTGTAAATCGGAAGATGACTGACATCGGTTTGGGTCAAGTCAAATTTCATCTTATGTATTTAAGGAATTGGTTTCTATAAGATTGCCATGTTAAGCTTGAGTGTAGCTCAACAACTATAACACGGGTCCTATAGTTTCCAACCCCTAAAACAAGGAGGGCTACGGCTAATCTTGAAAAAGATCATTAACGTATTTGACTTAGATACAATCATGATTCGTGACATTGCGGTCCAGCGGAACACAGCCAGGGAATTGACTAAGCCAGGATCACTATCCCTAAAAGGGTGATCCAGAACTCTTAGCCAAGCACATTGACTGGATCATGGTCCATTGAATGAAGCTTGTCATTTTTGTATGTATGCCATAGACTAAACAACTTTTATTAACAACTAATTAATCCTATCAACTAGTTGAATCCTTAAATTCAAAATTTTAGGATTTGTTTAATAACTTTTATTAAGTCCTTATCAACTATAAGGTTCACGTGCTATCCTAATCGTTATTAGGATTTTAATAAATTTATTAACCAACACTAAAAGCGAAGTCCTTTAATGAAAATTAATTATAACAATTAGAATTAAAAAATTCATTAAAGGGACTACCCTAATCAGGAATTAGGTCTTGAAGCATTGTTAATGTTTTATTAAAACATAGCATGGCATTAAAATTCAAGTAATAAATTTTAATCATTTCTTAATGGCTAACCTAAAGGGTTGTCTTGTGTTATCAAATAAGGGACAAGAGGAACTAGCCATTAAAATAAAGCAACATTAATTTTATCGCATAAAATAAAGTGTACAACTATTTAACAATTAAATGGACTAAAGTTTATCGCATAAACAATTTTAGACTTTTAAAATCAGTTTTAAAAATATCTTATAAATTTAAAACATCACTTAAAAAATTTTCCATGTTCAAAAATTTATCACATACAATTTTTAAACATCTAAAACATTTTAAACTTATCGCATAAATTTAAAGCCTTAAAATCAATTTTAAATTTATCACATAAATTTAAAACACCATTTTAAAAT
The DNA here is from genome assembly GCA_030789695.1 of Scilla litardierei. NCBI lineage: Eukaryota > Viridiplantae > Streptophyta > Magnoliopsida > Asparagales > Asparagaceae > Scilla > Scilla litardierei. The sequence goes on from CM061138.1 coordinate 177,414,230, forward strand.
TTCCATGCTTAAAAAATTTATCATATAAAAATTTTTAGGCATCCAAAATAACTTTAAACTTTTAAAGATTTAAAATTAGTTTTAAAATTATCACATAAATTTTAAAACGTCATTTAAAATTTTCATGTTCAAAAAATTTATCACATAGAATTTTGAACATCAAAAACATTTTTAAAATTATCTTATAACTTTAAATAAATTTAAAAATATTTTAAGAAGCATTAACAGGTTTAATGAAATCGCATTGCTAGATCGACTACGCAAACCTGGCTACGATACCACTGAAGAGAATTGCGGTACCCTTATGGCACAAAAAACTCTAGTCTCGTCCTAAGTCGGACGGAACATAGACAGAAAAACAATTGCAGCGGAAGAAAAACCTTTTAATCTAATTAACATGCAGTTAAAACAATTTTAACTTAGCCCTAAGGTCCAAGACCCTTAGCCAAGATCTATGCCAACTTGGGATGGATCTAACCATCCCAAGAAGGATCTAACCTACTGCGATTAAATTAAACTAATACTTATTAAACTACATACCCGGAATCTCAACCCTGGAGCAGGCGAGATGTTCCGCACCGTCTTCCGAGCCGCTCCCCGTCTGATGCCGAGCCGCTCCTCGATCCGCTCCCCGAACCGCTCCTCGAACCGCTCCGCATCCCGAGGCAATCAATCTCGTGTCGCCGAGCCAACCAACCGCCGAAGAAAGTTTCACGCGAGTGAAACCTCCGCCAAGATTTCGGATCCAGAATCTGAACTCCTTTGCGGCTTTGCTAGAGCCCTCAGGAGTAAGGCAGAAATTTAGGGAGATAGAGAAATATTAATTTAAGCCTAGATCCGAGCGTGCTCCAACATTTACGAGAGCCGCTCAGATCTAGAGCTTGGGACGAGTTTTTGAGGAGGAGAGCAGACCCCTATTTATATAGGCGGCGGACTCTCCCCTTTGCTCAAAATCCGATGTGGGACTATTAATTTGAGTTGATTAAAATCAAGTAAGTTTGCACTTCACAAAGTGCAAACTTCCGTGAATTTTAACTCACTCACCGTTGAACTTCAAGATTGATACAATCTATCAATTCGAAGGGTGTTCAACGGTGAACGCATAGAAAAAAACCGTTCGTCAATCGGAGTTCGTTTGACCCTCCAATTGACCGTCCAAAGATCAGCCCACGGCTAGTTTTTCGCAAAAACTGAGCCGTCAAAATTCTGCACCTATCAAGGGTTCAAAACCCTAAAACTGGGGCCCACAGGTGGGTCCCACGCGTCCAGCGCGTGCAAATCAGCCCAAGCCGTGCCTGGGCAGAGCCCATGCCGCGCCTGGGTTCGCCCAGCCGCCTGGGCTTGCCCAGGCCTGCGCCTGGGCTTTTGCCCAGGCCCTGGGCAAGTCCAGGCCAGTGCCTGGGCTTGCCCAGGCCTTGTCTTTTCTGGTCTTGACCAGCAGACCAGAACAGACCTGGTCTGGTCTGGGTCTGCCTGGTCTGACCCGTTGGGCTGTTTTGGGCGTAACTTGGGCATCTGGTGTCCGATTTGGACGCCGTTCGAACCTGGGTCTAGACCGAGACATTCCCGTCTTACATGTGAACTTTTCCTTGCATTTATATTATTAAATATTGTTTTAAACAATTTAAAACACATTTAATCACTTTTGCATCAAATGCAAAATAGTCCCTATCTAAGCTTAAATTATCATATTGCATCGAATGCAATTATTTCATCCCTTGCATCAAAATGCAAAATATTCTTCCTAACTAATTTCTACCTATTACTAGACGAAGAATCGTACTCTGTGTGAGACCCTACAGCCGGATCCTTACAACAGGTTGGGCTCGAAGCCCTATACGGCAGTGACCACGAGCAGTGGTTGCCGTCCCTGCTTCAGGAATCATCATTATGTGGTTGACTCATTGACATGAGTCTTGTTGGGACCACTCTGACTGTGTCCGTGATGAATTCCACAGTTATAGTCTTTTCGTCTTAACTATGTCGTGTAGATCAAGTCTAGGGTACGGTCAAACTGTCAACCCCAATAACTTGACTCCGGTTAGTTTCTATCGATCTTTAGTCGACTAATGTTGGACTTCTTCCAACATACTCTGCGCAGAGTTTTTACTAAAGACCGAACTAACTCTACGACACTAACTCCCATTGATCGGGAGAGACGAATCCTCTCTTGGTCATTACTCGCCTCGTACATTTCAAGTGACACCCAATCAAAAGACCTTTCAACAGGCCTAGCCTCGAAGTCAGGTCAGTGATCTAAGTGGCACCGTTCACGCACAGGTTCGTCAAAATGACCTCAAGTCAAAAGCCCAACTAGTCTATCATCACTAAGAGTTATCATTGACAGATTGGTCAATGTAACCATATGATAACTCTTGTGGATCGTTCAGTGAACTCATTCTCTAATGAGCACCTGTGTCTCGTCTCCGACTTCGCCAAGTTGAACGATCATGAGAACATCGCCACCGCTTAACGGTGAAGACTAAGACACAATGGTCTATCCGATGTTTCGATATCCTTGTCTCGAAACATCTACGACCACGAACCCTTTTAGACTTATGCTACAGACGGTCAAACATTTCTCCATGATCGAGATACTCATCTCGATACTTGTCTGACCTTGCATAAAGTCTCAGGACTTTACCTAAGTTGTTAACTACATTATAAAATAACTTAGATAAATCATTACCAAACAGCTTATTGTTATTTCGAACAAGACGTTTGTGCTATTCACACAGAGATAAATAGCCTGGAGGGCATTATTCTCCTACATATAGGATTATTCTCGTAAGGTACGATGAGCTGGGTAAGATCCAAGCAAATTAAATATTATGTGTTACGACCTAAAGATCGTGATACCTCAACCTTTCTCCCAAGTTTGCCAGACAACCGGCAAGCTCACCCATCATCCGTGAAGTCCGCCTCGACCAGCGGAAGGGCGCCCTTCATCCCAACCTCACCGGTTGAACGCCTGCTCCCCTCCAAGCTTACTAAACAGGCAACCAGCTCGCTCGTCATCCACCAGAAGCGACCCGTATGCGTCCTCGCTTCTCGGACGCTCCCAAGATGACCTTCCAGCCCTTCGAGTATGACAAGCACCCATGTACGAGAACCCTACTGACACTTCTACCACTCGACAGCCTGACAAAGCACTCACTGGCTTTTACGCCATCTGACCGCTTGGTGATTTTGGCTCTGACACTCTGACAAAGCACCCCTGGTCATTGCGCTGTCTGACAAAAGCATGGCTGACATGCACAGCTCTGACATCCTCAGCTGAAACTTCCGTAGTCTGACATGCCAGCTCAGCACTCCAGGTCAGCCCTACCTAACCACCTCCATCAGCTATAAATACCCCTCCACCTCCATCGAGAGAGGGGTTGGCTAATCGATTTTCAAACTCTCACTCACACATAAGAGCAAAGATCGTCCACATCTTTGTTCTTCCACCTAAGCTCTCCACGTAAGGTTGACCTACTCCTAGCTCGACCTACGTGTCCGACCCACTTTTATAAGCCCTAATTCCGACTTAGGCATCGGAGAGGCTGCGGGTTGGAGTCCAACCCGGCCTTTCTGACGAGATGCTCTTTGCACAGGTGAGCTCGTCCAAGCGGCGAGCAACCGACAACCAACTCAAGGAGAGCGACAAACTTGCAGGATTGATCCAGATATCATCCTCTGAAGTGCGCCTAGCCTCAACACTCCCCCAAATACTTGTAAATGACCTACCAAATCACCTCTACTTGTAACCACCATGCCATTGGTTCCCCATCCCTATAAATTCATTGTACGCGGATCTTACCCCACAACAATTGGCGCCGTCTGTGGGAATGAAGGGTCACACCCATGTCAAAATCCATACCTATCAATCGCAGTCCCTCCCATGGCAAAGCCCACATGGATGAGGAGTCACACTCACACCAGAGGACTCCCTGACGGACTTACCCCCTGAGGGGATGGTTGAGACCATTCAGGCCTCAGCCCATGCTCTCCAACAAAGCTTCGAGGCCTTCGCTAAGATGGTGAAAGACTTCATGGAGACTAGAGCTGAGGCACCTCCAGGCCCCTCTGAGCCCCCAAACTTGAGGCGAAACCTTCGTTCTCAGTTCGAAGACGAAGCGGCTGCTCAGCGATGAGGGCTCGCCGAAGAGATAGCGACCCAGCAAAAACTCCTTGACAAAGAAGCAGAGGTAGCTTAGCAGTGGAAGCACAACGAAGAAGCTGCTGTCAATAGAAGATGCTTGGAGGACAAGGCGGATGCTGCCCAACAAGCCTGCCCGACGAAGAAGCTGCTCATCGGCACCTCCGCTTCATCATCGTAGAGCGCGAGAGGCTTTAGAGGGAGAACAATGAGATCCCTGGAGATGTCGAACTTAGGCCTACAGTGCAGAAACGCACGTAGCCTGTCGACAGTGGGGTTCCCACCACTCAGGAGGAGCCCACTCCGACAACTGCACCATTCACCTGGGCGTGATGATCGACGTCAACAAAGCCGCGACCGGAGTAGAACCCCCGAGAGATGGGGCGAGCATGCCCTTGAGCATCGAGGAAACTCGCCAGCCAGGTCCGAAGGTCGGCGTGAAGGTCGAGATGGGCATCGTGATGTCCGAAGGTCACCCGAGCATCCCCCCTACCCAGAGAAGGCCAACCCATTGGCAAGATGTGTGACTTCTTCCCCGATACCTTTCAGGTTCAAGCTTCCCCAACTGGAGTTCTATGATGGTGCGGGCGATCCCCTCGTGCATGTGTAGAGGTATAGGGGGCAATGAGATCCAGGGCGTAGACGATGCGCTCCTACGATGCGCTCCTATGCCAGGCCTTTTAGAACAGTCTACAGAGGTCGGCCCTAGAATGATACAACGGTCTGCCCACTCGGACTATCGAATGCTTTGGCGAACTATCCCACAAATTCTGCCAGCAATTTCAGCCGGGGAGATAAGGAGGAAGCCATTGGACTATCTGTTCTCGATTGTCCAGAAGGAAGGAGAGACCATTCCGAAGTTCTTGCATCGCTTCTAAGATGAGAGGCTCGGTGTGGTGATCTGCAGGGACGAGCTCTCCATGTCGGCCTTTAAGACGGGACTAACTAGCCAGAGTCTCCACAGATCCCTCCTCCGAGACCCGCCGATCGACTTTGATGCACTTGTCATTCAGGCAGAGAAGTACATACTAAGCAAGGAAGCCCTGGAAACGGGGAGAGAGGTCGCTAGGTCAGGGGCGCCCTACAGTGAGCATCGGCCCAACTTTCGGCCGAGGTAGGAAGATCGACCCTGGGGCCGCGACTAGCCAGGCCAACAAAGGCATGATCCGGAAGGTCACCGGCCGCAAGATCGACCTGGCCCAGTGCAGGAGTTTGCCGTTGCCAGAGAGCCCTCGCGAGCGGTCCAGAGGCATGAGAGACCGTAGCAGGCCCAATACACACAGCTCAATGCTCCCATGATCGAGGTGTTGGCCGCCACTACGAGGGCTGGACTACTCTAAGACCCACCTCAGGGGATTAGGTCAAACCCTGCTACTAGGGATCTGCAGAAGTATTGTCGGTATCACCGCAATCATGGTCACGATACCGACGATTGCTTCACATTAAAGAGGGATATAGAGCGGCTGATTTAAGAGGGCCATCTCTGAGGCTTTGTAGATGGGAGAAGGCCAGCTCGAGAAGAGAGAGCTCCACAGGGGGGGCACGGAGGCCAGAACCACCCCCGAACGTCAAACAAGAAGCACCTCGCCCGCCAAGTCCGGTCATGCGCATAGATGTGATATGCGGTGGGTCGTCCTCAGGTGGTACATAGTCATCGGCCAAGAAGGCATACGTTCGACAAGTAATGGCGGTGGACCTTGTTACATGGGCGAAGAGAAGAAGAGTAGCTCGACCGCCCATCTCTTTCTCTGACGATGACTTGGAGGAGGTCGAGCTACCGCATGACGATGCTATCGTCATCGAAGATCAGATCGGGACGACCATCATTAGCCGCCTCTTGATCGACACTGGGAGCTCCTGCGACATCCTGTTTATGTCAACCTTCGAGAAGATGGGGCTGGAACATGCAGACCCAAGGCCTTGTACAGGCCCGATCATCGGCTTCACCAGCCACTTGGTCCACATTACCGGAGTGATCACCCTGCCCGTATCTCTGGGGGAGGAGCCGAGGGTCGTCACCTATATGACACAATTCGTTCTTGTCGACATCGCGCCAGCATACAATAGCATCATAGGGCAGCCATACATGACCACCACTGAAGCTCTCCCCAGCTTGCTGCATCAAATGGTCAAATTCCAAACTCCGCGGGGGTAGGGCAAGTGCGAGGGAGCCAAAAACTGCCCCGAAGTTGCTACGTCGGCTCCACTAAACACAAGGCACCCGAGCAGGCCTTGTCGGTCGACCTCCTCGATAAGCGGGAGGACTACTGTGACCAGCGACCAACTCCGATGGAAGAGGTCGAGGAGGTGCCCATATCTGCGGAGGAGGGCAAGACCGTCTCCATTGGCACAAAGCTCCTCGCTGTTCTGAGGATGAGACTCATTGATCTCCTCAGGGAGAATGCGGATATCTTCGTGTGGTCGCCCTCAAACATGCCCAGGATCGATCCTGCAATGATCGCTCACAAGCTAAATGCGGACCCGGAAGCTCGTCCAGTCAGGCAGAAGAAGAGGAGCTCCAGGGGAGAGAAGATGCGGGTGGCAGGCGAGGAGGTGGAGCGGCTCCTCGAAGCCAATATATCAGGCCGGTGAGCTACCCGGAGTGGCTCACCAATGTCGTAGTGGTAAAGAAGGCCAGTGGGAAGTGGCGCATGTGTGTCGACTTTACTGACCTCAACAAGGTGTGCCCAAAGGACATCTTTCCCTTACCAAGGATCGACCACTTGGTCGACCATGCTTCGGCCCACGAAATACTAAGCTTCAGGGACACATTCTCGGGCTACAATCAAATTCCAATGGCGAAGGTCGACTAGGAGAAGACATCATTTATCACCGACAAGGGGACCTTTTTCTACACAAAGATGTCGTTTGGGTCGAAGAATGCGGGGACGACCTATCAGCGGATGGTAGACAAGATCTTCAGCTCTTAGGTCGGGCAAAATCTTGAAGTCTACATTGATGATATGATGGTCAAGAGCAAAGAGGCCTCGGACCACCTCGCCGACCTGCAGGAGACCTTCCAGAAAGTGCACTGCTACAACCTAAGGCTCAACCAGCAAAGTGCATCTTTGGAATATAATCAGAAAAGTTCCTCGGCTTCATGATTACAAAGCAAGGGATCGAGGTGAACCCTGACAAGATATCAGCCCTCGTCAACATGAAGGAGCCTCGAACAATTAGAGACATGCAGAGGTTGAACGAAAGGATCTCCACACTGTGCAGGTTCCTATCAAAGTCTACTGAGAGATCGCTCCCATTCTTCAGAGTCTTGCAACAGGCTCTCGCTGTGAAGAAGGACAACAAGAGGGTGATCGAATGGGACGACTCCTGTGCCCAAGTGTTTGCAGAGCTGTAGGCATACTTGCAAATTCCACCGCTGCTCATGAAGCCAGAGGAGGGAGAGTAGCTAGGCTTGTATCTTTCCAGTAATGAGGAAGCTGTCAGCTCAGACCTAGTCAAGGAAGAGAAGGGCATGCAAAGGCCGGTATACTATGCAAGCCGGGTGCTCCAAGATGCAGAGACCCGTTATAGCCCCATAGAGAAGGTCGCTTACTGCTTCGTCACGATAGCGAGGAAGCTCCGACCGTACTTCTAAGCTTACACCATCATCGTCTACACCAATCTGTCCCTCGAGAAGAACTTGAAGAGGTTGGAGCGATCAGACAGAATGCTGAACTGGAGAGGCGAACTCAGTAAGTTCGACATCATCTACAAAGCCCAGACGACGATCAAAGGCCAAACGCTGGCGGACTTCGTGGTGGAATGCACCATTGAATAACTCCTCGAAGTTCCGTCGGGCGCTCGATCGGTCGTGGCCTGGCAGAAACCAATGGTGGCAGACGAACCCTCGACATCCGCCCAAGAAGGAGACGGCAAGCTATGGGTCATCCACGTCGATGGGTCGGCTGTAGGGTCTGGAAGTGGAGCGGGCATCGTTATCAAAAATCCTGATGGGTGTTTATTAGAAAATGCACTCTACTTCAACTTCTCGACGACAAACAACGTGGATGAGTACAAAGCCGCGGTCAATGGGTTGAAGCTATCACTACTACAAAAAAAACGCTTGCATAGCGCTTTTTTTTACACTTGGATAGCGCTTTTAAGCGCTATCCAAGCTACCGCTATGGTAGCTTGGATAGCGCTTTTATAAGCGCTATCGTAGTGGTTTACTAAGATAGCGCTTATAAAAGCGCTATCCAAGCTACCGCTATGGTAGCTTGGATAGCGCTTTTTAAGGGCTATCTAAGTGGTTTACTAAGATAGCGCTTTACTACCATAGCGCTTTTGGAAGCGCTATTGAAGATTACTCGAGAAATTTTGAATTATAACTTGCATAGCGCTTATAAATACTTATTAGCCACGGACCGGTCGTGGCTAATATACAATAGCCACGGACGGGCCGTGGCTAATACGCAATAGCCACAGACCGGCCGTGGCTAATGTTTAATTTTTTTTAAAAAAAAATAGAAAATCAAACAAGAATTAAAATTCCCAAAATAATATTCCAAAGAGTATTATATACTTGGACATTGATTTTGATCACTGCATTGTTTATTAAAACCTGTCAAAATGCTATGTAGAGCTTTAACAGCAAGAACAAAGAACACATGCAAAATAATGTCTGCAAACATGTGCCAACGCTACAAGGACAAGATCAATATTCTGCAATTTGGATCATGTACCTATAGATTATCATTTAATACTATCAGTAGTAATTTTCTATGATACAGAAGAAATCAAACTCTCCAGCAGCTGTGAGAATAACACCATAATTGCTTAAGGATCTCTTCACCCCCATCCTGCCTCATAATCAGTCCTCACAAAACTCCCCTCTTCGCTTGGACTGAACCTATCAAACCTACCGGTCGATTCTCGCCCTGTCCTGCTGCGATCCTGCAGTTGAATTAGAACAAAAAATCATATACGGATCAAGAACTGAAACAGCATTCACATAAATGAGATTTCATCATGTAGTTGTACATCATCAAGGATCGGTGTCATTTGGTTGTTTTACCTCTCGGAACATCGGCTCTTCAACTTCGAGCATGTGGATGACATGCCCCATTTTAGGCCGTTTCGGCGCATCAAGGTCCACACAGCGAAGGGCCACCAGAAGTGCACGCTTCAGCGCCTTTGGCGAGGGCTTCTCTGCAGTTGAATTACAATAACCCTCTCTTCTTGCTTCAGGACGTACTCCTTCGACCCGACGGCGACACCAGCTCTCAGCACGTCCACGACCATCTTCTCGTTATAAAATTGCTCGGCGTACAGCGGCCAGGTGACCAATGGCAACCCCGTGCTCAGCCCCTCCAGGCACGAGTTCCACCCACAGGCAGCTGTCCTCTGGGCTTTCCCGTATTCTACAAATGTCAGCACCTTCTTAACATCCTCTCTGCTGTGCCACTGAGCCTCTGCAGAAAATTTGAGACTCAAACATCAAAACATGACTTTAAACAGCTCCTAACAACATATATCTGAGGAGGATATATGCTTCATCAGGCAGATCAAAGAGCGGCTGGATAAAAAGGTTATGTTGCAGAGTTTAATCCATCACAATGAAGAACTGGACATCGCAGTCAAGAATCAGACAAACGAGATCGCAACAAAATTGTAGTTCATCAAACTCTGATAGTTCAGAATAAAAGAAGATTTGAAAATGAAACACAAATAGAAAAGTAAATGATACACAAAATAGTGATATGATACAAACAACGATTCTACCAATCCAGAAACGAAACCTGGAACTTTAGTGGTCTAAAAAATACCTTCTAATTCTACCTTGTCCACTTTAATTTCAAGTGTTTTTGCATATGCAAAGAATCCCACCATCAACTGGCACGGCATAGTGTTCGGTCCAACTGAAAGCATGTCAAATATGACATTAGCGTCTTCTTTCTGTCAAACAATAACATCCAGTTTTGATTGACACATCGGAAAAATGCATGTAAAGCAACCGAATCCTCATCACAATCAAATAATTCGAGTCCTTCCTACACAAACACTGATTCAGGATTAGGTTCCAAACACTCATTTACTAGTTACTGCACTATAGTTTGCAATAACCAATAAAATACACATAAACTGAGGTAATTACTGTCAAGAACAAGTCACAAGTAGATATGTCTCTCAAATATTATGCCTGATAATTTTTTATGACCCTGCTTGAAATCCGCAATAAGATTATACCCAATTTTGGTTGTTTTATAAACTGTCATGCTGTCATTTATACCTGCCTACTAGTGTTTAGTTATGTTATTTGGGTAGATAAAAGAGAAAAAAATTCAGTATAGAGCCTATTCTTGGATCCAGTACAAATTGCTTGTACCAAAAATTTTGGGTATGAGATGGCTTCCAGGTATAAGAGTCAAAACTTTACCAAGCTAAATTTTGTCAAGTATAACATGAAGATGCTTGTGCTCACTAATTCTCTACTTAATCTAATTTCCGAACTAGACCTAGTTCCTCCTTTTAAAACATCTATGGTGCTGCTTCATGAAACAACAAAGTATCTAATGAATGATCTAATGAAGGAACAAAGACTAACAAACCAAAAAGAAACTGAAGTAATTGTAGAATAAACTCTTCGATACATCATGGACTGCCCATGAGATTTTAAAGAAAAATAATCATGTTGACCGAATATAAAATCTCAACGACATCGAACAATATAGTTTGCAATTTCTTCGTTAGAACAAAGTACCAATACAAGAACAAATGAAGCTAATTCTTGTCAAGGCAGATTCAGATTTGAAGTTGCATCAAAGTATTATGGGATTAAGCTTAGTGACTCTTTAATTTCCTTGTCTGTAACCTCTTTTAAAATAGTGACACCATCAACACAAATGAAGAGGGCTCAGTGGATCAAACGGCTGAAGTTGCACTTATTTTTCTAACAATCTTGGGCACATCAATGATTATGGGCGACGGCGTCCTTACTCCATGCATCTCCGGTGAGTTAAACTGACTTTCATTTTGTATTTTTTGGGCTCCGTCCACTGTGTGCATGGGTTTTCTAGTATTTATTCAAAAAGCATACTTAGTGTTATTATCATAGGTTATGGCCTTTATGTTCAAATATCATGAATACTCATTTGTACCGTTCAAATTATGGCTATTTTGCAGTGCTTTCAGCAGTAAGTGGGATTAAGGAGAAAGCTCATGGCTTGACTGAAGGTATGAATATTGATTCATTCAGAATGTTACGCATGTTACGCACTGTTTATAAGAATATTGATAAAACTAGAAAATAACTGCAAAATATAGCTGGAGAATAAGATGTAACCTATTTCAATAGAATAAGACAGATGAATACAATCAACAAAATAATCTCAGGCAAGGCTGTTGTAACAAAGAAGTAAGCCATCAGTTCATCAGCATAGACTCAATTTATTTCCTTTCATGAGGGATGCACTTTCTTATATTATGAATAAAAAATTGAATGCTCTAATTTGTCAAACTTATCGAGACCCCTATGAAATGAACAAAATCAGCAATTGAATGGAATAGCAAGCCCCTATCATGTGTACATTACAACTCTTTATTGTTATTTGCGTACTATTCAAACCAACATAGAGCCAAAAATCACAAAAGAAATATAATTGCAGTAAGGTATCAGTTCTGGTAAATTGAAGTATAACTATGCTATTCATCTTAAGCAACAAAATAACATGGCGCTACGAATTACATATCCAAATCAACATCCTGGAAAACATGCTTCAAGTACAAAATAACCAGGACTTATGATTCATAATGTATGCGTTAAAACAGAAAAAAAAGATGTTCAGCTTTCTACAATACTTTCAAAGTAAGTTTGACCTGAAATTGATGTATAATGGATTTAGAACCTTGCTCAACTGAATTGCCTACCAAATGCTTGATTCATAAATGTTATAGAAGTGCACTTATACCAAATCTTATACCGAATGTGCCTTTTAGAATATTAACAATGTATACAGGTGATTTTTCTGAACACATGATGATAAAAAATTTCAATATCTCAAGCTTTTTCTGCAACTTCTATAAATACATTGTATCTTCTTTCACATAACCATTCTGATCATGCTATGTTCTTCTTTCATCTTAAACAGGGACAATTGCAATTATTTCTATAGTCATTTTGATCATGCTATTTTCCATTCAACGCTTCGGCATAGATAAAGTGGGATATACATTTGCTCATGTCATCCTGCTGTGGTTCAGTCTTATTGGTGGCATTGGGATGTATAACTTAATTAAGTATGATTGGAGGGTTCTGCGTGCATTTAATCCAAAGTACATAATTGACTATTTCAAGAGGAATGGAAAACAAGGGTGGACATCTCTTGGAGGTGTTGTGTTGTGCATTACAGGTACTACGAATTACATGATCATGATATTTCTTATTCTGGTTTTCCCTATTACGAATATTCACGCTAAAATTTAGCAAAATGATGGCATGCACTAAGAAAAATGATGAAACAGGTGCTGAAGCAATGTTTGGTGACCTTGGCCATTTCAATCAAAAAGACGATATTTTTTCAGCAATTTTAATCAAAAAGCATTCCTAACCACAGATTTTACAGACTAATTGTTAATAAACCTCTTCAAATAAAATAAAAAACAGTAAATCATGAAAAACATTAGGGTTTCAAATTAATCCCTCGACAAAAGGAACTCACCAGATCAGCAGAGGGGCTCCCAAAACCCTAGATTCCCAATTTTGTCCCCAACGGCAAGCACCGATACAAACACTCGGAGCCATGCCGGAGCTCATCCCATGTCTCCCAGCCTCATCGGAAGACATCCCGATGTCGTCGAAGGATGATCCAACCCGACGACAGCTTCGTCACCATCAAAGACAGATCTATGGCCAACTTAATCCGCGGAGCATCATCGCCACTCACCCTTCCGCCCGTGAGACTCGTCGACGGCAACCATCTCCGACCCAAGGCGACGATCCACCGGTCGATCGAAGCTCACAACTGTCAATCGAAGCTCGCAACGGTCGACTCAAGTTGCCCAGCCCCCAAGAACACAACATCGATCGAAGCATCCATCTCAGTCGAAGCCGCGATCAGATCATAACTCACCTTCCCAAAGTGTCGCCGAACCAAGTTTCGCCTCCGATCGAACTTGTAAGGCCCCGACGACCGAAGGCCCCGATGAGCCTCTTCGACGGATATAAGCTCGAGCGGCAGAGCTTTCCATCAACGTTTGGAAACGAGAGGGAGGCGGAGGAGCGTTTAGGCTCATGAAATTTAGGGCTGCGTTTGGAAACGAGAAGGAATCGGGGAATTTTCTGCTGGTATATTTTTGTTAAGCGCTATCTAAGGTATTTAATATATGTATATTTTTTAATAAAAGTACTTACATAACGATTAGTACCATAGCGCTAATAAAAAGCGCTATGTAAGGTATTACTTAGATAGCGCTTTAACAAAAAGCGCTATTTAAGTGATTTTTACCTTAATTTTAATTTATTTTTATTTTCTATAAGTGCAGAAGCGCTATACAAGAGCTCACTTAGATAGCGCTTTTTAAAAGCGCTATCTAAGTGGCGTTACCCAAGCCCAAATCTGTAGTAGTGTATGTCGGACGATGGGGGCGACGAACATGCTGCTGCTAAGTGACTCAAGAGTCATTGTCCAACAGATTCAAGGGAGCTTTGAAGCAAGGGAGGAGCTGATGAAGCGCTACTTAAAGTGCAGCAGGCCAAACTCCAGAATTTCAAGAAGACGGAGGTTCAGCATTTGCCTCGATCGAACAACCTCCGGGCTGATGCTCTCTCAAAGCTAGCCTCCTCTTTCCCGATCGAAATTGGGAAGGCCATCTACGTAGAAAACTTGTAGACACCCACCATTGAGGAGGGCGAGCTAATGTGTGTTAGCCAAACGACGACTTGGATGAGCCCAATCACGACCTACCTCGAGACGGGAGTTGATTCGGGATATAAATTGTATATTTATCCCCCCATTTCGGTGCTCTTTGTGCATGTATCGTTCATATTCTAGCTCCATTACTTGTGTTTTCATGATATTATCATATTTTGGAGCTGATCGTTTTTATATGCATAAAACATAATTTTTACAGCTTATTCGCATCCTCATCTTAGTCTCCTATTATTTTTTAGTTGATGTTCGTGAAGTCCTGATTCCAATGCATATTTTTCTAGAATTTTTGGATGTCAGAGCAATTTACTGCATTTTTTGGAAGACAGTGTGACGGTGCAAAAAATTTTTGGGCTGGAAATTCTGATATTCCCCTCTTGTGCAGAATTCTGCTATCATTCCAGTGTATATTCCGGTCTAGTGATATTTTTTGTCATAGTACACTTTGTTACGGTTCCATCGCTGCCCGGAACACGTCATTTCGAGGTCGGATGATTTTTCTAAAATTTTCGCAAGACAGTGTGACGGTGCTGAAATTTTCTGTTGCTTTGGGCATTACTTGCGGGTTTGGCCAGAATCCGACCCGTTTGGGCTATTTCCAGACCCAAATTGCTGGCTTTATTTCTTGGGCTTTCCACCACTCTATTCCCCTCATTCCTTCTTCCTCATTCTTCATCTTAGGGCTAGGGTTTTGGAGTTCACTAGAGCTTGGAGAAGCACAAGGAGGAGCCAAACGCGCCGCCTCGGGAGTGACACCTTGGGTGACTTCATTCTTTCCCTCTTGTATCTTTGATTTAGGGTTATTGTATGTAATTGGATGATTTTATAGATGAATGATTTCATTGACATGCTTTCCTCTTAATCTATGGTGTTTGTGTGTTTGATTCGATGCTTAGGTATGTTTTAATTCTCATTTCGTGCTTGTGCTTTCATCTTTTGTGATTGGGTTGTGAGTTCATGCGGGTGATTCGAACACAAACTCGGGTCGTCACTCATTGATAGGCCTAATAAGCCATCCGTGGTGGGAAAGTAGCTCCGTTGCCTGCTACTCACCGCGTTGACCTCACTCCGTAGTGAGGAATAACTCGAAAGAGCTCCTCCTACACCCTTCACCATTCCGCACGCCAAGTGTTTGGTTGAATGCCAAGCTCGCCTCTTCGCTTGATTGAGCTCCCGAACCATTCTCCATAGCATGTAGGGTTGGTAGATGGCCCCCACGCATCATTCCCACACTCTCTTCCACGCTCGAATACCCATAAATATAGCAAGCGATTTCTCGCCATCCCGCATCCATTTTTGACCAAACGTGCATTTTCAAACGACTCTTCCCCGTGATTCGATCCGGTACTCACCGGTTATAAATTTTATATTGCATTGACGCTCCTACACTTAGGAGTGGAAGGCGTGCTTCCCTTGCGCGTTTTCTGGTTCAATCAATTGGCACCGTTGCCGGGGAAGACGGTTTTGAAACTTTTCGCATTTTTGATCGCACTTGGATGTTTTGGCAAGGAATTTCTTTCTATTAGTGTGAGTCTTTTCCAATTCTTTATTTTCACTTTTTGATTTGAGATTTCTTTATTTTTCACCTTTTGAGTCTTTTTTATTGTTTGTTTTTATTTATTTTTAAAACATGGCAAGTACTTCAAACTCTCTTGAGTTTGACATACGGGTGACCAAATCCCTACCGAGATTCCTTAGTAAGGATGAGGAGAGCCCTTACCTATATATTAAGAAGTTTGAGAGTGCCTGCAAGCTTAATTTTGATGGGAACACGTGTGCAGAAAAGTTTTATCTTAAATTCTTTCCCAATTCTTTCGATGGTAGTGCCTTAAAATGGTTTAAAGTTTATCTCCCACATCTTATTCCATCTTGGCATGTACTAAAGCATAAATTTTGTACGAAGTTTTTCCCATCTTACATGACCAAAGTATGGCGAAGAAGAATGGTGAACTTTGCTCAGGGCATCGATGAGACATTTTTTAGGCTTAGATGCAATTTTCAGAGTTAGTGTACGGTTGTCCAGATCATGGAATTGACATGATGCGTCTTCTTGGATTCTTCATGGAAGGATTGCTTCTGGAGACGCAGTGTTTTGTGGATATGTTGGACAACGGCCACTTTTTGGACATGGATGAGAATGCGGCTTGGCATTATTTGGAGTCCTATAAGGAGGAAAATCACACATTGGTTGTGATTCCAAATGAGCCAAGCCATGAGGTTTTGGTCCACCAAGCCCCGTATGAAGAAGTTTTTGTGGATCTCACACCACCGGTAGTTCATGAATTGAGTGCCACATGCCAAGTAGTTATTGAGGAACCAAGTGTTGGCATGGAGGAGTTGGTTGAGCCGGTGGAGGAAATTATCATGCTGGCACCTACTATTTTTGCTAGGCCGTGTCAAGTAGTCGTTGAGGAATTGGTCGTTGACATGGTGGAAATAGAGGAGCCGATCGCGCACACACTTGGGAGCAAAGTGGACGAGGAGGATTGTTGTTATGTTGATGAGCCCGAAGAAGAGGCAAGCGAGGTTGAGTTTATACCACATGCTATCATGGATCCCGAGCTTCCCTCTCATTCGGTAGTTTCTATGGAGACATCACTTCCTCCCCCAATTGATATTGAATGCCACAGGGACGAGCTACAAATCACATCATATTTAACCATCCAGTGAGTTTTCTCACACATTCATCATTCTTTTCATTCCGTATTTTATATGGATGACTATGTGTGGAGGTCGTTTTTTGGGACTGTGTCCCCATCTCTCTCTTACACAACCTGTCTCCTCCCTTATATAGGTACACACTTTGACGAGATGCTTGGGGTTGTGTATAAGGCCACCATTGCCATGTTCGGACGGGGAGCATTAGCGGAGGAGCAAAAGGAGCTGATAGAGCAGCTGCCTCCACCGTTGTACATCCGAGATTCACCTTTTGACCGCGGTAATTTCTATCTAGTAGCGTAGATAAATAAAATAAATGTTTTATTTTATTGCTTTCGTATGATTTTCTTTTCTTTTCTATGATCTTTTGTCGAGATCTAATACTCTTCCCACATTGAGGACAATGTGTATTTAAAGGTGGGGGGAGAGTGTTAGAATCTTTATAAATGCTAGGATTTTTGCTTAAAAACTTTTTTTGACATCCATTTTGCCATCACCTAATATCATGCATATTTATCATTTACCCTCCTTGCTCATTTGCTAGCTTTGTGCTTAATCCCTTATATGCTTCATATTCATGCATACATTTGGATTCAAATCTTATGTTCAAACTCCTAAATTGTTATTGGCATGCATTTTAGCAATTTTTCTTCATGGGATCAATTTTAATATGCTATTCATAAAAATAGTGCATAGTTCGATGAATTTTGTCTTCGATGTGGTTTGAATTAGTTTTGTGCAAACTTTGTGATGCACGAGTTGGATTAAGTCTTTAGTGTAGATTGGTTTTCAATTTGATGTGATTTGGCCTTGGATATATGCTTGGTTTATGCTTGAGGAGTGGTTGATTGGTGTGTAGGATCTAAAAAAAGAAAGAAAGAAAGAAAGAAAGAAAGAAAGAAAGAAAGAAAAAGGAAAAGAAAAAGAAAAAAAGAATAAGTGCATCTTCTTCTAGTTTTGTCAAGTAGCCGGGTCCTCACGAAACATTGGGGATTCGCGTCGAAAGATAGGATTTAAGGGAGTGCACAAGAGAAAAATAAATGAATCTTAGGTGATTCGAGTTATTAGGTCCGCGGGGTCCTTTTTGGCCCAATGCCCCAAAATCTTCTGATTTGGAAGTCATTGACCGAACCCTCGTTACATGGGTCATCCTATGTTTCATATAAAAAACATGAATAAACATGATCCACATATCGAACTTCCATGAATTAAGAAAGCTAAGTGTTCTTTTTGGCCAAGTTCTTGAAGGTTGTGATACTATAATACGCTTATGCTTTAATCTCAATGAATGCAAACTTTGTTTGTGCTTTGTTGGTTTGAGCCATATTGAAGTATTGCTCTTGGATTTGCTCTCTTTTATGAGTTGGTTTATTGAAATTGAGATTATGTTGGAAATTTTCCATGTGCCATGAATATTGTGGAATTTGATGTGTGCTATATGGTGAATCTGAATATATCGCTTGTTTTGCTAGGGCATAGCAAAAGGCTCGTTGGAGGTGTGATTCGGGATATAAATTGTATATTTATCCCTCCATTTCGGTGCTCTTTGTGCATGTATCGTTCACATTCTAGCTCCATTACTCATGTTTTCATGATATTATCATATTTTGGAGCTTATCGTTTTTATATGCATAAAACATAATTTTTACAGCTTATTCACATCCTCATCTTGGTCTCCTATTATTTTTCAATTGAAGGCCGTGAAGTCCCGATTCAAACGCATATTTGTCCATAATTTTTGGAGGTTGGAGTAATTTACTGTATTTTTTGGAAGACAGTGTGACGGTGCTGAAAATTTCTGGGCTGGAAATTCTGCTATTCCTATCTTGTGCAGAATTCTGCTATCATTCCAGTGTATATTCTGTCCTAGTTATATTTTTCTGTAGTAGTACACTTTGTTGCGGTTCCATCGTCGGCTGGAACACATCATTTTGAGGTCGGATGATTTTTTTAGAATTTTCGCAAGACAGTGTGACGGTGCTGAAATTTTCTGCTGCTTTGGGCATTACTTACGGGTTTGGGCCAGAACTCTACCCGTTTGGGCTATTTTCAGACCTGAATTGCTGGGTTTATTTCTTGGGATTTCCTCCACTCTATTCCATTTATTCCTTCTTTCTCGTTCTTCATCTTAGGGCTAGGGTTTTGGAGTTCACCGGAGCTTGGAGGAGCGCAAGGAGAAGCCGAATGCGCCACCTCGGGAGTGACATCTCAAGCGACTTCGTTCTTTCACTCTTGTATCTTAGATTTAGGGTTATTGTATGTAATTGGATGATTTTAGAGATGAATGATTTCATTTACATGCTTTCCTCTTAATCTATGGTGTTTGTGTGTTTGATTCGATGCTTGGGTATGTTTTAATTCTCATTTCGTGCTTGGGCTTTCATCTTTTGTGATTGGGTTGTGAGTTCATGCGGGTGATTCCAACACAAACTCGGGTCGTCACTCGTTGGTAGGCCTAATAAGCCACCCGTAGTGGGCAAGTAGCTTAGTCGCCTGCTACTCACCGTGTTGACCTCACTCCGTAGTGAGGAATAACTCGAAAGAGCTCCTCCTACACCCTTCGCCATTCCGCATGCCAAGTGTTTGGTTGAATGCCAAGCTCGCCTCTTCGCTTGATTGAGCTCCGGAACCCTTGTCCATAGAGTGTAGGGTTGGTAGATGCCCCCTATGCATCATTCCCACACTCTCTCCCATGCTCGAACACCTATAAATATAGCGGGCGATTTCTAGCCATCCCGCATCCATTTTTGACCAAACGTGCATTTTCAAATGACTCTTCCCCGTGATCCGACCCGGTACTCACCGGTTATAAATTTTATATTGCATTGACTCTCCTACACTTGGGAGTGGACGGCACGCTTTCCTTGCGCGTTTTTCGGTTCAATCAGGAGCCCTGCCCGAAGATCGGCTCGAAGCGAAGAAGGTCAAGAGGCGAGCTCTGTCGTCCGTAATCTTCGACGGCGTTCTCTATCGGAAGCGTCACACCAGATACGACATCTTGCCTTACCTAAAGTGTCTGGGGCCGGACCAAGCTGAACATGTCGTCCGAGAGGTGCACGAAGGCTTCTATGGCATCCACTATGGCAGGCGCACCATCGTCCACAAAGTAGTGTGCCAGGGATACTACTGGCCGACCATGCTCCAAGACGCACTCCAAGACGTCAAGAAGTGCGGAGAATGCTAGAAGTTCTACAGGCACACCGTTGCACCACCGGTCGACCTAGTTCCTATCCTCAGCCCAATCCTGTTCGCCAAGTGGGGACTCGACATCCTCGGACCTTTCCCAAAGGTGTCTGGAGGGAGGAAGCACCTCATCGTTACGGTCGATTACTTCACTAAGTGGATCCAGGCCGAACCACTGGCGCACATCCGCTGGAAGGATATGAAGAGCTTCGTGTGGAAGTCCATCGTAAGTCGCTTTGGTGTGACTCGCTCCATAGTGACAGATAATGGAAGGCAGTTCGACTGCGTGGACTTCCAAGGCTTCTGTTTAGAATGGGGCATTAAGCTGCACTTCACTTCCGTGGCTCACTCGCAATGGAATGGAATGGCGGAGGCAGCAAACAAATGCATACTGGGCCCCTTGAAGAAGAAGGTCGGCGACGCACTTGGATGTTGGCCAGACGAGCTACCGGGGATCCTATGGTTGTACTGGACAATTCACAAAGCATCGACCAGGGAGAGTCTGTTTATGCTCGCGTTCGGGGTTGAGGCAGTCATCTCTGTAGAAGTGGGAGAAGAGACACTTCGGTTCAAATACTTCGATGAAGATGTCAACATGGAAGGCCTCGGCCTCAACCTCGAGCTCATCGATGAAGTGAGACACCGAGCTCTGATAAACCTCGTCAAGCACAGCCAGAGGATGGCTCAGCACTACAACTCCCGAGTGAAGAAACAGAGCTTTAGAATCGACGACCTAGTCCTCAGGGACGCGACCTTCAAGCTGGAGATCGCTCGCCGAGGGAAGCTCGTAGCAAAATGGGAGGGCCCCTATGAAATCATTGACATCATCGGGCTAGCAACTTACATCCTGGCAACCATGGACGGCAGCAAGCTGGCCCACCCATGGAATGCAGAACATTTGCTCAAATACTATCAGTAACTTCGTAAATTTTAACGAAATTATCTTCCTTTCCTGCAAATTCTCAAATTTTGCCGTCTTCATTTGGAAATTTCAGTTCTCCTCGAACATTGTCGAATTTCGGGGCAAGCTTATGGAGCTTCGCCCTTGATAGGCTCCGGAGGGCTAGGGCCAAGCTACGGGCTCCCACCCTCTTCTCCCACGAAGACTCCGGGGCAAGTCACGTCCTGGCTACCCATAGCAGGATGGGCCTCCCAACCCAAACCGGAGAAGGGCCAGGGCTGAGCTACAGGCTCGCACCCTTCCCTCCCACGGAGACTTCAGGGCAGGTCACGTCATGTCTACCCATTGCAGGTCGGGCCTCGCAACCCAAACCGAAGAAGGGCTAGGGCCGAGCTACGGGCTTGCACCCTCCCCGCCACAAAGACTCCAGGGCATGTCACGTCCTGGCTACCCATAGCAGGCCGAGCCTCGCTACCCAAACCGGAGAAGGGCTAAGGCCGAGCTATGGGCTCGTGCCCTCCCCCCTTAAACTCTGGGGCAAGCATACGGAGCTTCGCCCCCGACAGGCTCCGGAGGGCTAGGGCCGAACTACGAGCTCGCACCCTCCCCTCCCACGAAGACTCTGGGCCAGGTCATGTCCTGGCTACCCATAGCAAGATTGGCCTCGCTATCCAAATCGGAGAAGGGCTAGGGCCGAGCTACGGGCTCGCACCCTCCTCTCCCACGGAGACTCCGGGGCAGGTCACATCCTGGCTACCTATAGCAGGTCGGGCCTCGCTACCCAAATCAGAGAAGGGCTAGGGCCGAGCTACGGGCTCGTGCCCTTTCCCCCTCAAACTTCGGGGCAAGATTACGGAGCTTCGCCCCGACAGGCTCCGAGGGGGCTAGGGCCGAGCTACGGGCTCGCACCCTCCCCTCCCATAAAGACTCCAGGGCAGGTCACGTCCTGACTACCCATAGTAGGTCGGGCCTTGCTACCGAAACCGAAGAAGGGCTAGGGCAGAGCTACGGGCTCGCACCCTCCCCTCCCACAAAAACTCCGGGGCAGGTCACGTCCTGGCTACCCATAACAGGTCGGGCCTCACTACCCAAATCGGAGAAGGTCTAGGGCTGAGCTATGGGCTCGTACCCTCCCCTCCCATGAAGACTCTGGGGCAGGTCACATCCTGGCTACCCTTAGCAGGTCGGGCCTCGCTACCCAAACCAGAGAAGGGCAGGGCCGAGCTACAGGCTTGTGCCCTCCCCCCTCAAACTCCGGGGTAAGCTTACGGAGCTTCACCCCCGACATGCTCCGGAGGGCTAGGGCCGAGCTACGGGCTCGCACCCTCCCCTCCCACAAAGACTCTGGGGCAGGTCACGTTCTGGCTACCTATAGCAGGTCGGGCCTCGCTACCCAAATCGAAGAAGGGCTAGAGCTGAGCTACGGGCTCGTGCCCTCCCCCCAAACTCCGGGGAAAGCTTACGGAGCTTCGCCCTCGACAGGCTCCAGAGGGCTAGGGCCGAGCTACGGGCTCTCACCCTCTCCTCCCACAAAGACTCCAGGGCAGGTCACGTCCTGGCTGCCCATAGCAGGTCGGGCCTCGCTACCAAAATCGGAGAAGGGCTAGGGTCGAGCTACGGGCTCGTGCCCTCCACTCCCTCAAACTCCAGGGCAAGCTTAGGGAGCTCTGCCCCCGGTAGGCTCCGAAGGGCTAGGGCTGAGCTACGTGCTCGTACCCTCCCCTCCCTTAAACTATGGGACAAACTTACGTAGATTTCCCGTCGATAGGCTCCGGAGGGATAGAGCCGAGCTATGGGCTCATACACTCTGCTCCCTCAAACTCTAGAAGACAAACGTTGGTCTTTACTCTCGACATCTGGCACGGCCTCTCCCCAGCTCTCGCCTGCCCCGAATGTCGGGGGCAATACACACAAGGGCAAAGCTAGATGGCCACGCTAAGTCACAAAAGGAGAAAACGAAGTTCGGACAATAATCTTCATTGATCAAAATGTCAAAAATTTATACAGGTATGCCCAGGGGCCGAACTTACAAAAATGGTCTCACCTCGGTCGACACCACCAAACAGCCAAAACTTCTAAAAACAAAAATAAACTAAGTCCTACAACAAGGCCCCTAGACCGTCCCCTAAATCCCCTGCCCTAAACATTCATACAGCGCCCTGGCTGCCCTCCCATGCGTCACCCCCACGGAACCTTCGCCCCCCACTTGTTGTTCGGCTACCGGCTCTTCTTCATTAACCGACGTAGCCTCTTCCCCCTCTTCCTCGTCATCCGAGGCCGCCAGCTTCGAGAAGTCCACCTCGACTGAAGGATAGAGGCTACCCATCCTCTCCTTGATCCTCTGGAGGCACGCCTTCAGCCCTCCGCTATGCCATCCCTCTTCATCGTCGCCATGGCTGGGATGAACTCCGTCGTCTGGTAAGTGCAGACTGCCTCCGCCTGCTTTGCTTCTAGTTCAGACCTCCCAGACTCCACCAGTGCCTCTAGTTCGGTCACTCGTGCCCTTTCCCATTCTAGAGCCCCCTCCAGTTCGACTCGACAGGCTTCTTCAGCTTGGACCTTCGCCTCAAACTCCTCCAAGCATACCTCCTGCTTCCGGATCGTCGCCTACTGTTCGGTAAATGATCCCTGCAACTTGGCATACTTGGCCCTGTGCTTCGCACCCACTCCTCGGCAGCCTTCTTAAAAGTGGCAAGTTCAGCCTCTTTCTTCCCGAGCACGGCCTCGGCCTTGTTTATAGCAGGGGTATGACGCCTAAGGGTGACCATCATGTCGTTCGCCTGCACAACAGAGCAAGAGAGGTTAGAACTCACATATGAACAAAGATAAGTATCTTTAGTAAAGACGGCCGACCTACCTGCATACCATGCCACACGGCCGAGGCGCATAACCTCTCCGCGTCCACGTTCAAAAAAAGACTCCATATCCCGGGGCAGTAGGCTGTTCTCGGCTAGCCTCACCACCATTCTAGATTCGTCGAAGACCAACTCAGCGGAGCCAACTGGGTAAGATGCTGCTAGAGAGTCCTCTGTCGATATCTTCACAAGCTCGTCCCTCTTGGACTTAAATACTGCCAGCACCGCCTCGCAGCTCGGGTGAGCAGGCTTCCTGAGCCCAGATGGCGGGAACCTGTAGGGCCAGCAGTCTCCAGCCGTCGTTCGCCTACTAGAGCCCGACCCGGTGGGAGATTTCAGGGGCGCTACGGTCCGGATCGGAACTACGGGGATCGGAGGTGGTCACCCGCTCTGAGATACTTGGGCCTCCGGCTTGACCCGCACGTCCCCCTCAGTATCAAAGTCGATGGGCATGTGATCAACTCTGGCCGTGGTGCCCTCAGTAGGACGGCTAGCGTCTGCCATGATCATCAGAGGGCCCGAGGCAGTCATGGCCTCCGCCACCTTCATCTTCTTCGATCGGACGAGTTTCTCATCCTTCACCGTCGATGACCCCTCCCGAGCTCTCTTCGAGCTGCCCTTCACTGATTGCTTGGCCGCTTGCTCCGAGGCCAGCCCCATCAGCTCCTCTATCAACAAACTCATCGTCTGACCTGCAAGAAGGAAATAGATCAGGGTGAGCAAATTAGGAGCGTCAACTTCAAAGCTCAGGTTACCTTCCGGCCAGATGTGCAGGACTATCATCTCCTCCTTGTCAAGCTTCTCATATTGCATGTCTGCATCAGGGATCTCCTGCAAGAACCTAGCCCGCTCAGCGTCGTCCGCGTCAAGGTGAACCTCTCTGTTCACCTCTGGATTCAGCACGCCCTAGTTCACCCTCAATGCCTGATCCTTGGGTGTCGAAACGAACACATACCGCTTCTTCCAACCT
Organism: Scilla litardierei; assembly: GCA_030789695.1. Taxonomy (NCBI): domain Eukaryota; kingdom Viridiplantae; phylum Streptophyta; class Magnoliopsida; order Asparagales; family Asparagaceae; genus Scilla; species Scilla litardierei. Next base: position 177,438,804 of record CM061138.1, read on the forward strand.
TTAATCTTGCCCGACAAGCCCAGGACTAGAGGCCGCTTTCTCCTCGCTGATACGTAATAGTGCGCCCCCTGCTTCTTGATCGCGAAGAAGTGTCGGAATAGTGGGAGTGTCAGACTGATATCGCTCCTCGCACAAAGGACGAGGAAGCCGACGATTGCACTGATGGAGTTCGGAATCAGTTGAAACAGGGGGAGTTTGAGGAAGTTCAGGATGTGGAGAAGCAAAGGAGGAATGGGGAAGCGAAGTCCTTGGTGGAAGCAGGCGACGTAGACCCCAACCTTGTAATCTTTGGGGAAGCATGTTGGAAGCAACGATCTAGGATCTCTAGTTTGATGATAACAAACATGTATGAACTATTTAACGTGTGTGCTAAGTGTGTTTCAGGAATGGCAAAGCGGTAAATCTTTGAAGAGATGACTAAGTCAACTTGATGGAGATTAATGGCTACACAAATCCAATTTGGACTTGGTTAACTTTGGTGAGATGATCATGAGAGATTCTCTTAAATTGGTTCATATCAATTTGGATTCAATTTGAATTTCCTAATCCATTTTGGTTGCAAACAAAATCCTCACCAAATCCCTATTCCCATTCATATTCCTATTTGAATTCTATATTGGGATGAGATCAAATCCTATTCAATCTCAACCCCCATATTCTTCGGGTTTCTAATTGATTCTACCCTATCCCGTGCCATACCAATCTCACCCACCTTGACTCCTTGCGGACCCAAGATTAAAACCCTAGTTTTCATCCATAAAAGGCATAATCAGGAGATCAACATATGTCGGCAAATTCCTAGAGAGAGAGGAGAGGAAACTTCGGCCAAAGCTACAAGCATCAAAATCCTAGCCGCAATCCACCCTTGCCCAAAGCTCCATTAACCCAATCTTCATCTCCAAATCATCAAGCCATCCAATAGCTGCAAGGATCTCCTACCAAAGAGCAACTAACGCAACAAGACTTCATCCAAGCCAAGAATCCAAAGCCTCAACCTCGTTGGCAAGCACAAACCTCATCCCTTCTTGCTGTTGAAATCTCAAGGCTCTAACTTTATCACTGCAACCCAAGACCAAGGTTTTTCTCGAGCAATATTACCTTCAAGATCCAAGAGCAAGCATCAAGCATAATATTCCATCTTCAAACCCAAGACTCCAACTTCTTTAAAGCTACATCTCTTCTACAATCTCTCCAAGGCTACAAGCTTCAACATCTTGCTCACGCATCAAAGGAGGGAGCTTTGCACGAGAAACAACTCACGCAATGGAGTTATTGATTCACGCAACTTGAGTCGCCGACCCAGCAAACATCTCGCATCCATTGGTCACCGACCCGACCCAACAAGCAAGCAACAAGGGGCCGCAAACCCAGTTATCATCCGCACCAAGTTCTTGTGCTGTCGATCGCTACCGTGAACATTATCAACTCCGTCGAAAGCCTCGCCGCTGCCGGAGAAGATCATGCCTCCATACCTTAGTTCTCGTCACCGTTTGAAGGCCGTAGCTCACCGTCGAAGTTGTGTCACTTCTGGAGTCAAAACCGTAGCCGCTGGGTTTGATCCTTCACCATCAAAGAGAAGCTCTCCGCCAGATTTCTCCCCTCGACTGCCATGGCAAGGAGCTCTCGTCGCCGTCGAAGAGGAGCTAGCTGCTATCGTGGAGATTACCGCCATCGAAGTTGTCACTGTAGGAGAGCCCGTCGTCGGAGTCGAGCTTCCGCCGACGTCGAGTAGCTACCGTTGAAGTCGAGTCGCGTGTCGGAGAGAAGTTGTCAACAAAGTTGAGTTCGCTGCATGCCCTAATCCGACTCAAATCATGAAAGTTTGCTGACGTGGATAGGATTGCTGCAAACGAATTAATTTGAAGTTTGCCATGCACACAGACCGCAATATATTGAGTTTGAACTGGAACTATGATTCGTAGTGAAAAGTGTATATTTATACCCCCTAACTACCCCCATTTTGTGCTAAGAATTATACTTATTCTTGCTCTTTTTGTATAAACTCACTTTATGTTTTATATAAGTGATTATTTTCATTCTTTGCACAAAACTTCATTTTATGGACTAATTTCTCCTTCTCCTATTTTTCAGGTACTCTTGGGAGTCTTGGGGATTTTCTAGAGTTTTCTGGGATTTTTCTGGAGTCCCGGAGGGGACAAAATAAAGTGAATGGAGAAGTGAGTCTAGAGCCAGGACATTCGACTATCTTACAACGACAATCGACATTTCTTTCAACTACAATCGACTGTTCTTTCAACGGCAGTCGACTGTTTCATCCTATCTCGAAGAACGAAAGAATGCCAACTCTCTGATGATTTGAAACGTCTACAGCAGGCGACTAAGCACAAAAGGCAGTCGCCTGTGGATCACACAGGCGACTGTAATTTTCAAGACAGTCACCTGTCTCCCTTTGGAAGCTACGTTACCAGACCAACGACAGACGACAGACGTTTGTTCCGCAGTCGACTGTCGCGGGGTTTTTCTACCAGATCTGGGTTGCGAGAAATGGGGTTTTCTTAAACCGATTTCTCCCTATTCACTGTGGGCCATCGGATGATAATTTGAAGGGATAGGATGCAATCCCTTAGGGGTTTAAAACCCCTAAACTCTGATGTAATAGGAATCAATTCGGCCGAGGGGCGTTTTTACTATTCCATTGGGGGTTTAGACCTCCATCTTCTTCCCAAGGTCTAGGGCTAGGGCTTGGAGGCCATTGGTGCTTGGTGGAGCTTGGAGGAGGATCAAGAGAGGGAAGGCCTGCGTTTTTAGGGTTCTATTTGGTGATATCTTCCCCCTCTCTTGTAACATTTGGTTTCTATTGTTTTGTAATGAATATTATTGAATGATTGTTGAATGAATGTGAGAATCATTAAATAGTTATTTGATTGTTGGTTTGTAATGAATGCTATTTGCTCTTTATTTATGATTATCAAGTTTCTTTTCATTATGAAGGCCTAGAGCTAATAGTGTGTGGAATTGGGATTAGCTAGGGTTTGTGAGCGTGCTTAGTAATGATTCATATCTTTCATTTAATTGGATTAGCATACCTTGAAATGGATGCTAGTAATGTTGATTGATGGGTTGTGCACTAGATTTCAGTGAATCGTGTGCCACCCGTGGTGGGACCGTAGAACGACGGTGTACCTTAAGGGTCACACCTACGAGCACGAAGTAACGGCCGCTTTCCGACCGTTCGTATTTTCTACGTGCACGTACCTTTCGTGCGCGTATTTTATTTGACTCTTTCTTGTTTTCGGTATATACGATGTGATATGCCGTTGTGACCGTATGGAAGTGTAGAATTTTATGGTAATTTTTGGGAACGTCTTTCACGTCTCGTTTCCGCGCGAAACCACTTTGAATGATGGGGGCGTTTTAGTCATTTTGACTCGAAACGCCGTTTCCAATTTTACGTAAATTCTTGGTAGGCTTTACACACGATCGGACACCGTAGCCCCGTACTTCTCGTCTCCACGATCGTCCCTGTATTTTCGGATTATTTTTCCGATGCCCGTAGCGAGAATTATCCCCTAATCAATTTTCCTTCCTTAATTAACCTTTGACCTTTTCAAATTCAGATTAATTAGTATCCTACTCAAATCCCCCATTTCTCTCTAACGTAAGAGGGAATCATGCATCAGCCTCTAATGTCACCCTCCTTTATCTCAAACTCCACTCCTTCTATCCCTATCTCTCTCCCCAATTAACCAAAATCCCAAAGCCAAATAGCAAACTTCATCTCTTTTTAACAACATCCAACCTCAAACCCTATTTCTCACGCATGAACCCATTGAGCCGCCTCCTTGCTTCTCCTCCAGCCGCCGACGGCCGCCCCCTAGCCTCCCACCACCGGCCACCACCTTCTCCTCCTCCTTCTCCTCCTCCTCCACCTCTCCAAGACATCAAAAACTCCATGAAAACCACACAAAACACAGCCCAGGCCAGAACTGCGCCCCGCCGGAAAACACCTCCGGCCAGCCACCTCCGGCCACCCCCTCCGGCGACCACCACCCCCGATCAACTCCTCTCTGACCCCCCCAAGCATCTCCACCTCCCCTTACCCTCTTCCCTCATCTCTATCTCCCTCAAAACGCTTTCAAACACAACCCAAACGACAGTTTTACAGATCACGCCGTCGGCCATCCACCGGGCCGAGCATCTTCCTTTGGTCCCACTTCATCTACCTACAGCCCCGTTGGACTCTGGGAGTTCACGTGTGTTGCCGCACGCACGTACTTTTAGCCGACGTCGCCGTTATCGTGAAGAACCGTTGCGCTACTCGCAACGGGAAGGAGATCGCTGTTTAGCTCGCTGATTTCACGTCATCACCCCGCTGTCCAGAGGTACCTCGCTGCGCTACCCGTGGCCGAGGAGTTCCAGACGACGTCGACGTTTCACCGTTCAGACCCGACTTCCGCTTGTTGGACGACATTACGAGGTTAGTTTCCCTAACGAGTAGTAAAACCCACACCGTAGCAAAACTGAACCCTAAACTAAAACTGGACAACTACAATTAAATTTACTTTTTCGCATCAGTAAAATGTTGTCACTATAGAAAATCGACCATCGGACAATTTTCTGTGCATATAGGGTAGTGGTCGATTTAGGCTGAACAAGAACACCAAATTGTGACTTTGACAAATAGGGTAGTCCCGATAACCTAGAAACGAACTTAAATAGGAATTTCTAAAATCGCGACCTGACACCGTCGTCGTGACTGTTTCAGACGGACTAACACAGACGCGACGACTGGACGAGACGCCCCTGACAGACGACACCCTCGCCACAGCAGGCAAGTGTACTCACTTGCGTTTTTGACCGTGCTTTGGTCTTAAATTGTTAGAACTGTTAGACTGTGAGTGTATAGAACCGGATGTGAAATGATAGCGTCCGGGTCGCCCTGACGACTTAGACTTGACGACGAAGTCTAAGCTCGACAAACAACAACTTTTGACACCGTAGGGCTATCTTGTGTGTGCGTGCGTGTGGACACCCTAGAATAACAATTCCTTACACTTGTCATGTCATGTCCCTGTTACACAAAAAGCCTGCGGGCGTTTCGGATGCTCTCCATATGAGAGTGATCCCCGTGACTGTTATACAAAAAGCCTGTGGGCGTTTCGGATGCTTTCCCTAGCGGAAGTGATCCCCGTGATACAAAAAGCCTTCGGGCGTTTCGGATGCTTTCCCTAGCGGAAGTGATCCCCGTGATACAAAAAGCCTTCGAGCGTTTCGGATGCTTTCCCCCACGGAAGTGATCCCTGTTGCACAAAAAGCCTTCGGGCGTTTCAGATGTTTCCCTAGCGGAAATGATCCCTGTAAATCTTGTCCTGAGTTCCTGGGGTTTGGGGTTGGGTTGAGCGTGCGCACGGCAAGAGGGTCTGATCCCCCTCGAACCGTAAGGCGCGAACCCTTTTGTGTCTCACTTGTCTTGTCTTGTCTTGTCTTGTCCCGTCACGTCCCGACTTGTCTTGACACCTGTAGGTTAGTCCCGTAGTTGGTAGCACACGCTACGAATACTACTTGCTACGCTTTACTTTCCTGCTGCGTTACTTCCTGTTGTGTTACTCAGTTATAACCACAACATGCTAATCAACCAGTAAACTGTGTGTAATAGAACCTCAGCATGCTAATCAACCAGTAAACCGTTGTTTAAAGTTCGGTGCACTTGCAGTAAAGTCTAACCCTTCTTGTAGACTTTACCTGACGTACAGTTCCTTTCTCTTGGGTTCTGTACGTCAGGTGTTCAGCCAAAGATCGTGGACGAGGTAGACTCACTGGAGTACGAGGAGCCGAGGACGTAGACCCAGAGTACGTGCCTGACGAGGACCAGACCTTGAGGTCTTTTTAGTCGTCACTCTCAGAGGTTACTACTTTTAGTTTGCTTTTAGATAGTTTGTTTCCATGCTTAGGCTTCTTTTTAGACTTGTACTCGTTGGATATTATATCTCTAATTTAATGAATGCAAATTCCTTTCTGTACTTTCTGTTGTTTCAAACTTTATTAATGCAAGAACCTGAAACTTTAAAAATGGTACCCCTACAGACGCTTATTGGGTCCGATCTTCTCAGCTCTGGCCTAAGCGGGCCTTAGTCACGCTTCGCCTCCGTCCATTTTGGGAAGCGGGGTGTGACAGGTTTTAGTGGTGGCCCATGCAGGTCATGCAAAAGTTCGGAACAATAAGAGTACCTCATTCTTTTAATATCCATGTACAAGTCTAAATTAGGTTTTCCCAGTCTTAGATAGTAGGAAGACTTAGGTAGACGTCCCAATTTGACAGTCTGACGCCTTAGTTAGGAATTAGACATCCTCGTCCTAGGATACCTTAGTAGCCACTTGACTCTGACCAAATTAGATTTCTAGAGTCCTTCTTTTAGTTTAGTCGCTCGCCCAGCTCCATTGACTTCGAGCCCAGCAGAACGTAACCTTGATTCTCTTCGGAACTTTCCCCCTAGATCCTGATTGTAGTTTAGCTCGTTAGGAAATCTTAGCGCCGAGCTCTCCTGATCTTCAGACGACCCGATAATTAGAATCCCTGACTTCTAGCGTCTCCCTGATCATTAACCTTTTCGTGATATCGACCGTAGAGTTCCATCGTAGCTTCGTGAATTGTATCCTAAGAGTATCCATCATGCGATCTTTTCCTTTCTTCCAATTCAAGTAATCGTTCCTGACGAGTGTCGTTGATCCATCGAGTCTTTTCCCTTGCCAAGTCTGCTGCCTCTAAAAGTATTTTTGAAATTCCTATTAAGTTTTTCGCTCAGCTTAACTTCGTTGAAAACCCATATGTTATATATTTCAAAATTCTTGTTTTTCGGTTGAGTTAAAATTCTTTCACTAATCTTGAAACCTCCCTGGTTGTAAAATTATTTTACTATCTTGTACCTATTTTCAAATCGGCATCTTTCATGTTTCAGTTTTTTTTAAACCTTGTTATCAAATTCTATAATCCAATATATATATATATATTACTTTTCCAAACTACAAAATTTTTATTGCTAATCACTTACCGCACGTACTTTTAAAATATTTTCTAAACCAGAGGGAACTCCAATTATTATTTAATTATTATTTTTATATCAGTTCTATGTTCTTCGTGACCACATTTCAAAATCTTTGTGTAAACTTATTTTCATTTGCAAAATAATCACTTCTCACCCTACCTTTCTTTCCTTCGTCTCACTCTTTCCCAGAATTGTAATTTACTACATCTGCCCACTTTTCTACGTATTTTTTAATAAGTATAAAAGTATATGATACCATATTTTACACTTAATTCTTCTTCCATCTATTTAATTATTTTGAGAAATATTTTTGTTCCATCCAACCAACTATCTCCTTATCCCGCCTTATTTGAACTCTTTCCTTCAGATTCATTTCGTTACACTCCTGGCTTCTGTTTTTCCTTAGGTTGTGTAGACATTAGTCCTTGTAGTTGTCTATGTTATCTCCGGTTTAGGAGAAGGCCCTTTTGGTAGGTGATGTCGTTGTGGTGCATGAGTATAGGTAGAGTGCGTAGACCTGTATGAGTGTGTGTTATTTAGGATCCCGATGATTGCCTTTTGTGTCTTGAATGTGTACTCAGTGTTAACCATGATATGATTGAAGTTGTCTAAATGACGGTATTCATACGTATATGAATAGGGTCATAGCAGACAATTTCCTAAGACGTAGTTTTCGCGATTATAGAATAGCTTAACTTTGACTGAATGTGATTGTATCAAAACTTCGTTTTCTTTTAAACCAACCCCTTTAAAGTTTTTGAAATTAGCTCATAAGATCACAAATCAATTATCTTCCTCGTCCATTACCACGACTCCACACATTTTTCCAAATGTTTTAAATGTGTCACTGGTTTTAAGTTTCCCTTTTCTCTTCTTTTTCTCTCCATTTAGAAATGTTATGTTTTGGTTGTTATAGTTTTGGGACTAGCCATTATTGTTGTAGGACTTTTTTGCGGGTAGGCTCAGGGAGAGATGAGATTTGTTTTAGAAATGATTGACCGATTTTGGAACAATAGGATATTGGAATAGATTTCTTTCGGATGGAAAGAATGGGCTGTCCAAGACTTATTTCTAAAACCGAAGTGTGGCGAACTCGATGGAGAATTCTAGTTGAATGAGAATATATGCGTGAAGATGAGAACTAATCAGATTTGAGGCTTAGACGAATGGTAGATATGGATGACTACAGAGTATGGTGGGAGTTAGGGTGATCTTGAGATTGAGTAGAGCTTTTATTAGCATCGAGACTTGATTGTTGAGTTGACGTGAGAAGACATTGGGAGTAACATGACGTGTTGAGATAAATAGATGGTTAGGTTGTCGGATTTAATATTGGTTGAAAATAATTATAATAAGTAGGAGGGATGTGATTTTGATAGTTTGATTATTTGGCGGATAGACTTATGGGAAGATATGACAAGGAATATATTGAGCACACTGCGATTGTTGATTTGCGAAAGGTATGATGAGATAGACAAATGTTCGTCTTGGATTGGTGATCGACTAGAACATAAGTTTAGCAATTGATTAATATTGGGAAGAGAATTAGAAATTTAAAGATGTTATTGAGCGATGATGTTTAGTGGAGAGGTATGGTATGAGAAGATGATTATTATTCTTTTATGAGAACTTGGAGTTGGAAATTTCAACAGCAGTGATGGGTCTATAGCTAAGTATTAGGAGGTGAGTTTAGTCGTGGCATTATCCAGTGAAAAGAAGGACTATGACGGATTATTTGAGGAATGCTGTTAAAAGTATAGGACTAGAGACCATTGTGTGGAGGATGTGAGTTATAGGCTTAAGTATTTATAGATTTTATAATTAGTCTTAGTATGAGTGATTCCGAGGGCGTAATCATTTCTAAGGTGGGTAGAATGTAACGGCCGCTTTCCGACCGTTCGTATTTTCTACGTGCACGTACCTTTCGTGCGCGTATTTTGTTTGACTCTTTCTTGTTTTCGGTATATACGATGTGATATGCCGTTGTGACCGTATGGAAGTGTTGAATTTTATGGTAATTTTTGGGAACGTCTTTCACGTCTCGTTTCCGCTCGAAACCACTTTGAATGATGGGGGCGTTTTAGTCATTTTGACTCGAAACGCCGTTTCCAATTTTACGTAAATTCTTGGTAGGCTTTACACACGATCAGACACCGTAGCCCCGTACTTCTCGTCTCCACGATCGTCCCTGTATTTTCGGATTATTTTTCCGAAGCCCGTAGCGAGAATTATCCCCTAATCAATTTTCCTTCCTTAATTAACCTTTGACTTTTTCAAATTCAGATTAATTAGTATCCTACTCAAATCCCCCATTTCTCTCTAACGTAAGAGGGAATCATGCATCAGCCTCTAATGTCACCCTCCTTTATCTCAAACTCCACTCCTTCTATCCCTATCTCTCTCTCCCAATTAACCAAAATCCCAAAGCCAAATAGCAAACTTCATCTCTTTTTAACAACATCCAACCTCAAACCCTATTTCTCACGCATGAACCCATTGAGCCGCCTCCTTGCTTCTCCTCCAGCCGTCGACAGCCGCCCCTAGCCTCCCACCACCGGCCACCACCTTCTCCTCCTCCTTCTCCTCCTCCTCCACCTCTCCAAGACATCAAAAACTCCATGAAAACCACACAAAACACAGCCCAGGCCAGAACTGCGCCCCGCCGGAAAACACCTCCGGCCAGCCACCTGCGGCCACCCCCTCCGGCGACCACCACCCCCGATCAACTCATCTCTGACCCCCAAGCATCTCCACCTCCCCTTACCCTCTTCCCTCATCTCTATCTCCCTCAAAACGCTTTCAAACACAACCCAAATGACAGTTTTACAGATCTACGCCACCGCCGGAAAAACTCACGCCCACCGGCCATCCGGCCACCTACGACAACCACCCTACCGCCGTTGGATTCCTATCGAAACTACCTACCAACTGCAATTTTTCTCACGCTCATAGCCCATCTGTAGCTTCCGGAATCCTCGTCGGAACACGTCGCATCCGTTGTTTTTCACAGATCTGGAAGCTGAACTTTGCCGCCCGCGCACGGCCACCTCCGACCACCCCCGGTGACAACTCCACTGCCGTTGGCTTTTTCTTGAAGTCCTTTACCCACTGCAAATTCCTGTTTCCGCTATTCGTCTCTGAAATTTCACTGAGACGCGCGACAACGGACGTGGCGCGAATCTGTCCTCCCCGGCTTCTCACAGCCACCCACCACCGTGCGCTCACGCCGTCGGCCATCCACCGGGCCGAGCATCTTCCTTTGGTCCCACTTCATCTACCTACAGCCCCGTTGGACTCTGGGAGTTCACGTGCTTTGCCGCACGCACGTACTTTTAGCCGACGTCGCCGTTATCGTGAAGAACCGTTGCGCTACTCGCAACGGGAAGGAGATCGCTGTTTAGCTCGCTGATTTCACGTCATCACCCCGCTGTCTAGAGGTACCTTGCTGCGCTACCCGCGGCCGAGGAGTTCTAGACGACTTCGACGTTTCGTCGTTCAGACCCGACTTCCGCTTGTTGGACGACATTACGAGGTTAGTTTCCCTAACGAGTAGTAAAACCCACACCGTAGCAAAACTGAACCCTAAACTAAAACTAGACAACTACAATTAAATTTACTTTTTCGCATCAGTAAAATGTTGTCACTATAGAAAATCGACCATCGGACAATTTTCTGTGCATATAGGGTAGTGGTCGATTTAGGCTGAACAAGAACACCAAATTGTGACTTTGACAAATAGGGTAGTCCCGATAACCTAGAAACGAACTTAAATAGGAATTTCTAAAATCGTGACCTGACACCGTCGCCGTGACTGTTGCAAACGGACTACCACAGACGCGACGACTGGACGAGACGCCCCCTGACAGACGACACCCTCGCCACCGCAGGCAAGTGTACTCACTTGCGTTTTTGACCGTGCTTTGGTCTTAAATTGTTAGAACTGTTAGAATGTGAGTGTATAGAACCGGATGTGAAATGATAGCGTCCGGGTCGCCCTGACGACTTAGACTTGACGACGAAGTCTAAGCTCGACAAACAACAACTTTTGACACCGTAGGGCTATCTTGTGTTTGCGTGCGTGTGGACACCCTAGAATAACAATTCCTTACACTTGTCATGTCATGTCCCTGTTACACAAAAAGCCTGTGGGCATTTCGGATGCTCTCCATGCAAGAGTGATCCCCGTGACTGTTATACAAAAAGCCTGCGGGCGTTTCGGATGCTTTCCCTAGCGGAAGTGATCCCCGTGATACAAAAAGCCTTCAGGCGTTTCGGATGCTTTCCCTAGCGGAAGTGATCCCCGTGATACAAAAAGCCTTCGGGCGTTTCGGATGCTTTCCCCCGCGGAAGTGATCCCTGTTGCACAAAAAGCCTTCGGGCGTTTCGGATGTTTCCCTAGCGGAAATGATCCCTGTAAATCTTGTCCTGAGTTCCTGGGGTTTGGGGTTGGTTTGAGCGTGCGCACGGCAAGAGGGTCTGATCCCCCTCGAACAGTAAGGCACGAACCGTTTCGTGTCTCACTTGTCTTGTCTTGTCTTGTCTTGTCCCGTCACGTCCCGACTTGTCTTGACACCTGTAGGTTAGTCCCGTAGTTGGTAGCACACGCTACGACTACTACTTGCTACGCTTTACTTTCCTGCTGCGTTACTTCCTGTTGTGTTACTCAGTTATAACCACAGCATGCTAATCAACCAGTAAATTGTGTGCAATAGAACCTCATCATGCTAATCAACCAGTAAACCGCTGTTTAAAGTTCGGTGCACTTGCAGTAAAGTCTAACCCTTCTTGTAGACTTTACCTGACGTACAGTTCCTTTCTCTTGGGTGTTGTACGTCAGGTGTTCAGCCAGAGATCGTGGACGAGGCAGACTCACTAGAGTACGAGGAGCCGAGGACGTCGACCCAGAGTACGTGCCTGACGAGGACCAGACCTTGAGGTCTTTTTAGTCGTCACTCTCAGAGGTTACTACTTTTAGTTTGCTTTTAGATAGTTCGTTTCCATGCTTAGGCTTCTTTTTAGACTTGTACTCGTTGGATATTATATCGCTAATTTAATGAATGCAACTTCCTTTCTGTACTTTCTGTTGTTTCGAACTTTATTAATGCAAGAACCTGAAACTTTAAAAATGGTACCCCTACAGACGCTTATTGGGTCCGAGCTTCTCAGCTCTGGCCTAAGCGGGCCTTAGTCACGCTTCGCCTCCGTCCATTTTGGGAAGCGGGGCATGACAGGTTTTAGTGGTGGCCCATGCAGGTCATGCAAAAGTTCAGAACAATAAGAGTACCGCATTCATTTAATATCCATGTACAAGTCTAAATTAGGTTTTCCCAGTCTTAGATAGTACGAATACTTAGGTGGACGTCCCAATTTGACAGTCTGACGCCTTAGTTAGGAATTAGACATCCTCGTCCTAGGATACCGTAGTAGCCACTTGACTCTGACCAAATTAGATTTCTAGAGTCCTTCTTTTAGTTTAGTCGCTCGCCCAGCTCCATTGACTTCGAGCCCAGCAGAACGTAACCTTGATTCTCTTCGGAACTTTCCCCCTAGATCCTGATTGTAGTTTAGCTCGTTAGGAAATCTTAGCGCCGAGCTCTCCTGATCTTCAGACGACCCGATAATTAGAATCCCTGACTTCTAGCGTCTCCCTGATCATTACCCTTTTCGTGATATCGACCGTAGAGTTCCATCGTAGCTTCGTGAATCGTATCCTAAGAGTATCCATCATGCGATCTTTTCCTTTCTTCCAATTCAAGTAATCGTTCCTGACGAGTGTCGTTGATCCTTCGAGTCTTTTCCCTTGCCAAGTCTGCTGCCTCTAAAAGTATTTTTGAAATTCCTATTAAGTTTTTCGCTCAGCTTAACTTCTTTGAAAACCCCTATGTCATATATTTCAAAATTCTTGTTTTTCGGTTGATTTAAAATTCTTTCACTAATCTTGAAACCTCCCTGGTTGTAAAATTATTTTACTATCTTGTACCTATTTTCAAATCGGCATCTTTCGTGTTTCAGTTTTTTTTAAAACCTTGTTATCAAATTCTATAATCCAATATATATATATATTACTTTTCCAAACTACAAAATTTTTATTGCTAATCACTTACCGCACGTACTTTTAAAATATTTTCTAAACCAGAGGGAACTCCAATTATTATTTAATTATTATTGTTATATCAGTTCTATGTTCTTCGTGACCACATTTCAAAATCTTTGTGTAAACTTATTTTCATTTGCAAAATAATCACTTCTCACCCTACCTTTCTTTCCTTCGTCTCACTCTTTCCCAGAATTGTAATTTACTACATCTGCCCACTTTTCTACGTATTTTTTTAATAAGTATAAAAGTATATGATACCATATTTTACACGTAATTCTTCTTCCATCTATTTAATTATTTTGAGAAATATTTTTGTTCCATCCAACCAACTATCTCCTTATCCCGCCTTATTTGAACTCTTTCCTTCAGATTCATTTCGTTACACTCCTGGCTTCTGTTTTTCCTTAGGTTGTGTAGACATTAGTCCTTGTAGTTGTCTATGTTATCTCCGGTTTAGGAGAAGGCCCTTTTGGTAGGTGATGTCGTTGTGGTGCATGAGTATAGGTAGAGTGCGTAGACCTGTATGAGTGTGTGTTATTTAGGATCCGATGATTGCCTTTTGTGTCTTGAATGTGTACTCAGTGTTAACCATGATATGATTGAAGTTGTCTGAATGACGGTATTCATACGTATATGAATAGGGTCATAGCAGACAATTTCCTAAGACGTAGTTTTTGTTGGATATGGAAGACGTTAGTACACCCTTGTGGGGGATGTACGAGGGAATACGGACCTCAAACGTCGCGTACACGAAGTCGTGCGCAAAGGGAATATGTTCCCTTTCGGAGAGGATCTCTAGATTGATGGGAAAGTCGCATTATATGTGCATAAGTGCATGCGACATATGGCTAATAAAGGGGGAATATCTTAAGCTTATGTTGTACCATGCATATGGTACAACTTAAGCTTATAATGTGCCATGTATCATGGTACACCTTAATTAAGTTGTTCCAAAGGAACAACTTACTCTAAAATAACTACCTTGGGGGCTATAAATAAGACCCAAGGGTAAGCCATTTCCTTACACGTTGCATGGCATTCATGCATGCATCTTCATTCTAGCGAAGCTCTGCAGAAATCCTTCCTCTCCCTTTATCCAAGTTCTTAATCTAAAAGTAGAGATTTAGATTGTGGATTTAGTAGCCTTACTCCGTTTGTGAGTAGACTCGATCCGTTGTGGCGAATCCGAAGGCGAAGTTCGTAGACTACCGTGCCGCGTACGCAAGCGTAAGTCTCAACTTCATTTATCGATCCTAACTCTGTTTTGGCAGGATCCTACATTGGTATCAGAGCCATACGGGTTCGCCCCGGAGAAACTATGAACGAGTTGTTGTCTTTTTCACGGATGGGTATCCTACCATTACGGATATGGTAGGAACGCTTCGTGACGGAGAGAACACAGCGGTTGTTCTTTTCACGTTAGGGTCTTCTGTTATTACGGATATGGCAGGAACTCTCCGTGACGGGAAGAACCGACCGTTCATATCGTCAAACTCGCTCTCTTCATGGATGCTGAGTCTCCATTCATAGGGAATGGGTGCTCTCTTCATGTGGAGCGCGTAGTTTACGAATTTTTGAAGTGGGTTCAATTTTTTGGCACACGGCCATTGGAGGACAACTACTTCCTCGACGAACGGGTGCTTCACCGGAGAAGAAGGTGGTGGTTATTCCCATCGGGGAAGATGAATTTTAGTGCATGTGCACCATGGCCAAATGGGTTATGAAGACCATGCACCCCTCTCCCCATGCGGAGAGGGTTGGCTACGGCCAATAACCACCGCGGAAACCCCCTCCGGTGGGGGTGTGCGGCCACCCCGTGAAAGGGGAAACCGGCCATGGCCAAAGGGCCATGGCCGGTCAAGGCCAATATGCCATGGCCGGGCCATGGCCGGCCGGCCCTGGCCGGCCACTGCCAGGGCCAGAAGGCCCTGGCCGTGGCCAGGCCAGGGCCAGGCAGCCCTGGCCGGGGCCAGGGCAGGGGCTCTGGCCCCGGCTAGGGGCCAGGCCGCCCTGGCAGAGGCCAGGGCGGCGCCCTGGCCTCAGGCCAGGGGCCTGGCCGCCCTGGCCTCTGCCAGGGCGGCGCCCTGGCCTCAGGCCAGGGCCTGGCCGCCCTGGCCGGGGCCAGGGCAGGGGCCCTGGCCCCCCGGCCAGGGGCCAGGCCGCCCTGGCCTCAAGCCAGGGGCCTGGCCGCCCTGGCAGAGGCCAGGGCGACGCCCTGGCCTCAGGCCAGGGCCTGGCCGCCCTGGCCAGGGCCAGGACAGGGGCCCTGGCCCCCTCCGGCCAGGGGCCTGGCCGCCCTGGCAGAGGCCAGGGCGGCGCCCTGGCCTCAGGCCAGGGCCTGGCCGCCCTGGCCAGGGCCAGGGCAGGGGCCCTGGCCCCCGGCCAGGGGCCTGGCCGCCCTGGCAGAGGTCAGGGCAGCGCCCTGGCCTCAGGCCAGGGCCTGGCCAGCCCCGGCCCTGGCAGAGGCCAGGGTCTGGCCAGCCCTGGCCTCGGCCATGGCCGGGCCGATGGCCGGCCCTGGCCGCTGCCAGGGCCACGGTCGGCCCTGGCAGCGGTCAGGGTCTGGCCGAGGGTCGGACTGATCGGCATTGGCCAGCAGTGATTCAGACCAATTCGGCAAAAGGCCTTGGTTGAACATGAACGTGCCAACTAGCCCATACGGGGCTAAACAACAGTCGTCTGCATCAAAATTCTCTCATACGGGGGGAAATGCCTGGATCCATACGGGAGCCGGCGATGATAATTTGCAGAAGAATCCCCAAAAGGGGGATCCGACTTAGGCACGGCTACGACTCATTCCTGACAAATGGTCAGGAAGTGTCGAATATTTCACTAGTATCATATGGGTACTAAGTTGAAATATAATTTTTTTGAAAAATACGTTTTCATACGTTTTGAAAAATACGTTTTCAAAAACGCTTTTTCGCTGCGAAGTACTATAAGAGTACTAACTTTTGATAAAGTGAGGGAGAAATATTGAAAGTTAATCTAGATGGTGATTGGAAACATAGTGACCTTTCCGATTCTAGAATAACATCTTCAATATTTTTCGAAAGTAACTTATCAAATTATAAATATCATTCCAAGTGGGAGTTGAAATTAGAACCATCCAAATGAGATATTCTACTTTCACTTCAAATGGGAATTGTATTTTAAGAATTTTTCAATGCAATTTTTTGATCAAACCTTTGGTTTTATGTCTTTTGCAGCATTTTAAAAGTAAAATGTCTTCCGCTTCAAAGAATATCGTCGCTGAGTTAAACAAAGGTGAAAAACTCAACGGCGATAATTACAAACTTTGGTCCATAAAGATACAATACGTTCTAGAGGAGCAAGAAGTGCTCGAAACTCTAAAGAACGTTATGATTGAACCCGAGTTGGGCACTACGGCCCAACACTGACGAGACAAGGAAGCTTTTTGATGCTTGGTCTCGGAAGAACAAGATAGCGCGCATTACGTTATTAAGCAGTATGGCTGATGACGTAATGCGCATCTTCCGAGAACATGACCTAGCCATGGACATATGGTCCAAGCTAGAGGAGAAGTTCGGTGGCACATCGGTGTCCAAACTTCGCGCCTTAACTATAAGGTTCGATACATATAAGAAACGTCCAGATCATTCCATGGGGAAACATCTGCGACATATGGCGAACCTTATCTCGGAGTTAAAGGACGCAGGTCATGTGCTCACTGATGAGCAACAAATCCAAGCAGTCATACGTTCCCTACCAAATGGGTGGGATCAAATGAAGATGCATCTCACTCACAATGAGAGCATCAAGACCTTCAGCGATGTTTCTAAGCACCTCGAATTAGAGGAAGAGCGGCTTGCGGCTGCCAAACCAAATGCAGAAGTGCACATGGTTGCTAGTTCCTCACACGGGGGAAAGAAACGGAAAAATCGTTCGAAGTTCACTAATGAACGTAATAAGAAACCCGAGTCTACCAAGAAACCCAAACATAAGGGTGGGCACAAGAAATGGCACAAGAAGAAAGACTTGAAGAGGATCAAGTGCTTCAAGTGCAACAAGCTCGGTCACTATGCTCGTTCGTGTACGAGTGGAGGGGACGAGGTAACTTGTAAATATACTAGTTACATATGTGTTTCTAGTTCGATATTTCTTGTGGAATCTAATCCGTTTTGGATAATTGATTCAGGTGCCACCGACCACATAGCAAGGGACAGACGGTCCTTCGTGGAGTATCATCGGATACCCCAAGGAACGAAGTGGATCTATGTAGGAAACAACACACGTGTTGAAGTGAAAGGCGTTGGGACTTGCAAGCTAGTCTTAGACAACGGCCGCACTCTCCTACTTCATGATGTCCTCTTCGCTCCAGATATTCGAAGGAATATAATTTCTGTGGTTGTATTAATGGGTCTTGGCTATAACTGGTTTTTTCATGATTGTAATGTGGACTTAAGTTGTAATAATACTCTTCTTGGTACTGGGTTTGTATTTAAAGGATTTATTGTAATGAGTACAATGTATGATTCCTCATGTAATGAAAATTTCCTTATTGCAAATTCTAAGACTTATGAGTCTGATGTGAATTGTTGGCACGCAAGGCTTGGTCATATTGGATCAACGCGTATGGATAGACTTGCCAAACGTGGCCTTCTATCCAATGTTTCAAAGGTTGAAATGTCGACCTGCGAACATTGCCTTGTGGGGAAATCTTGTCGCAAGCCGTTTGGAACCGGCACAAGGGCCGAGGTTCCATTACAGCTTATCCATTCGGACATATGTGGTCCGATGAATGTCAAGACAAGACGCGGAAAGTCCTATTTCATCACTTTTATTGATGATTTCACCCGATTCGGACATATCTATTTGATATCCCACAAAATTGAAGCTTTGGCTTGCTTTAAAAACTATATGAGTTTAGCGGAGAATCAATTAGATCGCAAGATTAAGGTCTTACGAACCGATAGGGGCGGTGAATATCAATCAATAAGTTTTAAGGAACTTTTTGATGAAAAAGGCATATTACATAAGGTAACTATGCCTTATACTCCTCAACAAAACGGTGTTGCAGAAAGGAGAAATAGGACTTTAATGGAAATGGTCCGTTCAATGATGGCGCAAGCTAACTTGCCAATCACCTTTTGGGGAGATGCATTATTGACGGCCACTTTCATTTTAAACCGTGTACCCTCGAAATCAGTTAGCTCCACTCCTTATGAGTTGTGGAACCAAAGGTCTCCTGACTTAAACATTTTAAAACCTTGGGGTTGTGCATCCTACGCACATATTTCCTCCCATAAGTATGGCAAACTTGGGCCAAGGGGAAGGAAATGTATCTTTATACGATACACAGAAAACTCCAAAGGTTATGTTTTTGTTAGTCAGGAAGACAATGGTGGGCTAATTGAGTTTGAGTCGAGGGATGTCACTTTCTTGGAAAACGAGTTTCCAAGACAGGGCGAGATAAGTCAGGACTTATCTCTATTTGAGATTTATGATCAAGAAGGATTACCTCATTCGAGTGGGAGAATTCTTAGTGAAAATGAAAATACGTTTCAACCTTCACCAATGGATTATACGAATGACGATTATCCTATTCCATACGTGAATAATGATCCAAGTGGGAGCAATTCTAACGACATTCCAAGTGGGAGTGATATTAGAATTGATCTAAATTCAAGTCAACAAGGACTTGAAGAGTCTCAAATAAGACGTAGTAGTCGTACAAGGTTGGCTCCTCTAAGATTTGAGGATGAATTTCCGCAAACCTTTATGACTTTACTACAAGAAGATGACGAGCCTGCTACTTTCAAACAGGCCGTATTTTGCCCTGCTAAAGACAAATGGATGGAAGCGATGCAAGAGGAGTTAGAATCCATGAAAGTTAACCAAGTCTGGGACTTAGTTGACTTACCCAGAGGACGTAGAGCTATTGGGAACAAATGGGTTCTCAAGATCAAGCATAAGGCTGATGGCTCTATTGACAGATATAAAGCTCGCCTTGTCGCGAAAGGTTTTACGCAACAGGAAGGGATAGACTACGAAGAGACCTTCTCACCTGTTGTTCGTTTTACCTCAATTCGCCTGATTCTGGCAATGGTAGCTTGCTTAGACCTCGAATTACATCAAATGGATGTAAAGACTGCCTTTCTCAATGGAGAATTGGACGAGGAGATCTATATGGAACAACCAACAGGGTTTGTAAAAGAAGGAAACGAACATAAGGTTTGTAAACTTCTTAAATCCATATATGGTCTTAAACAATCCTCGAGGCAGTGGTATATACGATTTCAAGAGGTTGTCTTATCAAATGGATTTTCCATGCTTGATGAAGATAACTGTGTATATATCAAGAGGAATAAGAACAAGTATGTTATTATGTCTCTATATGTAGATGACATCTTAATAGCCGGAAATGACAAGGGCTTTGTGATGGATATCAAGGCTTGGCTTTCATCAGTTTTTGAGATGAAAGACATGGGAGAAGCCGCATATATCCTTGGAGTTAAGATTTCAAGGAATCGTTCGAAGAAACTTCTTTCTCTTTCACAGGAGACTTATATAAAGAAGGTTCTAGAACGTTTTAATATGCAGGACTACAAGTCCATTGATACTCCAATAAGCAAGTGCGACAATTTATGTCTGAAATCATGTCCGAAGAACCAAAAAGAGAAGGAGATTATGGAAAAAGTTCCATATTCCAGTGCAGTTGGTAGTCTAATGTACGCTATGATGTGTACAAGACCGGACATCTGTTTTGCCGTTGGAATGGTAAGTCGTTACCAATCCAACCCAGGGCAAGTACACTGGAAAGCGGTTAAGAGGATAATGCGGTATCTCAAAGGAACTGCAGACTTTGCTTTATGCTATCAAGGAGATGCCTTGAGGCTCGAAGGCTACACTGATGCTGATTGGGCGGGTAATCTCGATGAGCGACGATCGACCTCAGGATATGTTTTTCTACTCGGATCTGGTGCAATATCCTGGAGTAGCAAGAAACAATCCTGCATCGCACTTTCAACCATGGAAGCCGAGTTTGTAGCATTTAGCATGGCAGTCCAAGAGGCTGTTTGGCTTAGGAAGTTCTTAGACAGGCTAATTAATGCAAGTGACTCAGGTACTGTACCTATACACAGCGACAGTCAAGCATCTATAGCCTATGTCAAAGATCCGAAATTCCATTGTAAGACCAAACACATAGATATCCGCTACAAATTTGCAAAAGAATATGATAAGACCAAGAAGGTAGACATAAGGTACATATCTACGCATGAGATGATAGCGGATCCGCTTACGAAGGCGATCCCCAGTGATGTGTTTTACAAACACTTATCATCTCAAGGATTGCGTAAGAGCTGAGTTGTACCAATGTAAATTCCCATGTCTGTAAATGATCAAAATTAATAAAAGAATAAGTTCTTTTTCCAACATTGCATATGAATTTCTTAAGAAATGTTTGTTTACATTTTTGAAATCTCAGCTGAATTGTGTGTATGTCGGACAGATTAAGGTTGGCTCTCTCACATGAGCAACCGCCTTATCTTATCAGATGGATAATTTAGAGATGAGACTAGTTTAAAGTCAAAATCATTAGACGAATGATTTAGAGTCATGACTTTAACAAGATAGTCGAATGAAAGATCTGCATCATATGGATGCTTACAAAAGATCTGAGATCTGTATCACAAGGATATAAAGATCTCATTGGATTTTTTTTAAATCCTATCTGTCTTATGCAGGATGAGAGTCCGGGAATATTTCAAGGGTAGTAAAGGGACTCAAAAGATAGGCACTGTGGTGTCTGATCTTTCATCCGTACAACATTATTAAGACATACTCTCCCTGGGAAAGGAGTGATGTTGTAATACGTGTTCATACCACGTATGCATTTCGACCACTGAGTTAGTAGCAATAGTGTTTGCTATTATGTGAGACTCAAAGGCCATATGGGCCTTAACTCTTACCCTCAAGGACTCCAATTGGTTCCTTTAGATTTGATGAAATGATCGCTATCTTAGCGTGTTACTTATGGGTTATGATAATTCGGCTCGACGGGGCACGTTAGAAAAGCGAGTCTAGTCAAGATCAGAAGGTTCGCAAGAAGAGGAAGATTGATTTCATATTCGCATTTGGACTTTAATGATTCAGAGCTGGCCAGCCAATTGTAATCCAGATGGGATTCAATTGTTGAATATAAAGTATAAGAAATGTGAAGAAATAATCTAGGGTAAAGCATGCGTTGAACTACTCAACTTTGCACCTTCGAGGTCGTTGTGTATCTCTAACAAGTGCACAACAACAGACTCTACGCGCATGACGGTCGCACGGTCTATTTCTCGGTATGATAGATGAAAGAACTAAGAGAAAGACGTTCTCTTACAATCCCCTCAAGTGTGAGTGGGAGATGTTGGATATGGAAGACGTTAGTACACCCTTGTGGGGGATGTACGAGGGAATACGGACCTCGAACGTCGCATACACGAAGTCGTGCGCAAAGGGAATATGTTCCCTTGCGGAGAGGATCTCTAGATTGATAGGAAAGTCGCATTATATGTGCATAAGTGCATGCGACATATGGCTAATAAAGGGGGAATATCTTAAGCTTATGTTGTACCATGCATATGGTACAACTTAAGCTTATAATGTGCCATGTATCATGGTACACCTTAATTAAGTTGTTCCAAAGGAACAACTTACCCTAAAATAACTACCTTGGGGGCTATAAATAAGACCCAAGGGTAAGCCATTTCCTTACACTTTGCATGGCATTCATGCATGCATCTTCATTCTAGCGAAGCTCTGCAGAAATCCTTCCTCTCCCTTTATCCAAGTTCTTAATCTAAAAGTAGAGATTTAGATTGTGGATTTAGTAGCCTTACTCCGTTCGTGAGTAGACTCGATCCGTCGTGGCGAATCCGATGGCGAAGTTCGTAGACTACCGTGCCGCGTACGCAAGCGTAAGTCTCAACTTCATTTATCGATCCTAACTCTGTTTTGGCAGGATCCTACAGTTTTCGCGATTATAGAATAGCTTAACTTTGACTGAATGTGATTGTATCAAAACTTCGTTTTCTTTTAAACCAACCCCTTTAAATTTTTTGAAATTAGCTCACAAGATCACAAATCAATTATCTTCCTCGTCCATTACCACGACTCCACACGTTTTTCCAAATGTTTTAAATGTGTCACTGGTTTAAAGTTTCCCTTTTCTCTTCTTTTTCTCTCCATTTAGAAATGGTATGTTTTGGTTGTTATAGTTTTGGGACTAGCCATTATTGTTGTAGGACTTGTTTGCGGGTAGGCTCAGGGAGAGATGAGATTTGTTATAGAAATGATTGACCGATTTTGGAACAATAGGATATTGGAATAGATTTCTTTCGGATGGAAAGAATGGGCTATCCAAGACTTATTTCTAAAACCGAAGTGTGGCGAACTCGATGGAGAATTCTGGTTGAATGAGATTATATGCGTGAAGATGAGAACTAATCAGATTTGAGGCTTAGACGAATGGTAGATATGGATGACTACAGAGTATGGTGGGAGTTAGGGTGATCTTAAGATTGAGTAGAGCTTTTATTAGCATCAAGACTTGATTGTTGAGTTGACGTGAGAAGACATTGGGAGTAACACGACGTGTTGAGATAAATGGATGGTTAGGCTGTCGGATTTAATATTGGTTGAAAATAATTATAATAAGTAGGAGGGATGTGATTTTGATAGTTTGATTATTTGGCGGATAGACTTATAGGAAGATATGACAAGGAATATATTGAGCACACTGCGATTGTTGATTTGCGAAAAGTATGATGAGATAGACAAATGTTCGTCTTGGATTGGTGATCGACTAGAACATAAGTTTAGCAATTGATTAATATTGGGAAGAGAATTAGAAATTTAAAGATGTTATTGAGCGATGATGTTTAGTGGAGAGGTATGGTATGAGAAGATGATTATTATTCTTTTATGAGAACTTGGAGTTGGAAATTTCAACAGCAGTGATGTGTCTATAGCTAAGTATTAGGAGGTGAGTTTAGTCGTGGCATTATCCAATGAAAAGAAGGATTATGACGGATTATTTGAGGAATGCTGTTAAAAGTATAGGACTAGAGACCATTGTGTGGAGGATGTGAGTTATAGGCTTAAGTATTTATAGATTTTATAATTAGTCTTAGTATGAGTGATTCCGAGGGCGGAATCATTTCTAAGGTGGGTAGAATGTAACGGCCGCTTTCCGACCGTTCGTATTTTCTACGTGCACGTACCTTTCGTGCACGTATTTTATTTGACTCTTTCTTGTTTTCGGTATATACGATGTGATATGCCGTTGTGACCGTATGGAAGTGTTGAATTTTATGGTAATTTTTGGGAACGTCTTTCACGTCTCGTTTCCGCGCGAAACCACTTTGAATGATGGGGGCGTTTTAGTCATTTTGACTCGAAACGCCGTTTCCAATTTTACGTAAATTCTTGGTAGGCTTTACACACGATCAGACACCGTAGCCCCGTACTTCTCGTCTCCACGATCGTCCCTGTATTTTCGGATTATTTTTCCGATGCCCGTAGCGAGAATTATCCCCTAATCAATTTTCCTTCCTTAATTAACCTTTGACTTTTTCAAATTCAGATTAATTAGTATCCTAATCAAATCCCCCATTTCTCTCTAACGTAAGAGGGAATCATGCATCAGCCTCTAATGTCACCCTCCTTTATCTCAAACTCCACTCCTTCTATCCCTATCTCTCTCTCCCAATTAACAAAAATCCCAAAGCCAAATAGCAAACTTCATCTCTTTTTAACAACATCCAACCTCAAACCCTATTTCTCACGCATGAACCCATTGAGCCGCCTCCTTGCTTCTCCTCCAGCCGCCGACGGCCGCCCCTAGCCTCTCACTACCGGCCACCACCTTCTCCTCCTCCTTCTCCTCCATCTCCACCTCTCCAAGACATCAAAAACTCCATGAAAACCACACAAAACACAGCCCAGGCCAGAACTGCGCCCCGCCGGAAAACACCTCCGGCCGGCCACCTCCGGCCACCCCCTCCGGCGACCACCACCCCCGATCAACTCCTCTCTGACCCCCCCCCAAGCATCTCCACCTCCCCTTACCCTCTTCCCTCATCTCTATCTCCCTCAAAACGCTTTCAAACACAACCCAAACGACAGTTTTACAGATCTGCGCCACCGCCGGAAAAACTCACGCCCACCGGCCATCCGGCCACCTACGATGACCACCCTACCGCCGTTGGATTCCTATCGAAACCACCTACCAACTGCAATTTTTCTCACGCTCATAGCCCATCTGTAGCTCCCGGAATCCTCGTCGGAACACGTCGCATCCGCTGTTGTTCACAGATCTGAAAGCTGAACTTCGCCACCCGCGCACGGCCACCTCCGACCACCCCCGGCGACAAATCCACTGCCGTTGGATTCTTCTTGAAGTCCTTTACCCACTGCAAATTCCTGTTTTTGCTGTTCATCTCTGAAATTTCACTGAGACGCACGACAACGGACGTGGCACGAATCTGTCCTCCCCGGCTTCTCACGGCCGCCCACCGCCGTGCGCTCACGCCGTCGGCCATCCACCGGGCCGAGCATCTTCCTTTGGTCCCACTTCATCTACCTACAGCCCCGTTGGACTCTGGGAGTTCACGTGCGTTGCCGCACGCACGTACTTTTAGCCGACGTCGCCGTTATCGTGAAGAACCGTTGCGCTACTCGCAACGGGAAGGAGATCGCTGTTTAGCTCGCTGATTTCACGTCATCACCCCGCTGTCCAGAGGTACCTCGCTGCGCTACCCGCGGCTGAGGAGTTCCAGACGACGTCGACGTTTCGCCATTCAGACCCGACTTCCACTTGTTGGACGACATTACGAGGTTAGTTTCCCTAACGAGTAGTAAAACCCACACCGTAGCAAAATTGAACCCTAAACTAAAACTGGACAAATACAATTAAATTTACTTTTTTGCATCAGTAAAATGTTGTCACTATAGAAAATCGACCATCGGACAATTTTCTGTGCATATAGGGTAGTGGTCGAT
Source organism: Scilla litardierei (assembly GCA_030789695.1). NCBI lineage: Eukaryota > Viridiplantae > Streptophyta > Magnoliopsida > Asparagales > Asparagaceae > Scilla > Scilla litardierei. Next base: position 177,463,917 of record CM061138.1, read on the forward strand.
TTAGGCTGAACAAGAACACCAAATTGTGACTTTGACAAATAGGGTAGTCCCGATAACCTAGAAACGAACTTAAATAGGAATTTCTAAAATCACGACCTGACACCGTCGCCGTGACTGTTTCAAACGGACTACCACGGACGCGACGACTGGACGAGACGCCCCTGACAGACGACACCCTCGCCACCGCAGGCAAGTGTACTCACTTGCGTTTTTGACTGTGCTTTGGTCTTAAATTGTTAGAACTGTTAGACTGTGAGTGTATATAACCGGATGTGAAATGATAGCGTCCGGGTCGCCCTGACGACTTAGACTTGACGAAAAAGTCTAAGCTCGACAAACAACAACTTTTGACACCGTAGGGCTATCTTGTGTGTGCGTGCGTGTGGACACCCTAGAATAACAATTCCTTACACTTGTCATGTCATGTCCCTGTTACACAAAAAGCCTGCGGGCGTTTCGGATGCTCTCCATGCGAGAGTGATCCCCGTGACTGTTATACAAAAAGCCTGCGGGCGTTTCGGATGCTTTCCCTAGCGAAAGTGATCCCCGTGATACAAAAAGCTTTCGGGCGTTTCGGATGCTTTCCCTAGCGGAAGTGATCCCCGTGATACAAAAAGCCTTCGGGCGTTTCGGATGCTTTCCCCCGCGGAAGTGATCCCTGTTGCACAAAAAGCCTTCGGGCGTTTCGGATGTTTCCCTAGCGGAAATGATCCCTGTAAATCTTGTACTGAGTTCCTGGGGTTTGGGGTTGGGTTGAGCGTGCGCACGACAAGAGGGTCTTATCCCCCTCGAACCGTAAGGCGTGAACCCTTTCGTGTCTCACTTGTCTTGTCTTGTCTTGTCTTGTCTTGTCCCGTCACGTCCCGACTTGTCTTGACACCTGTAGGTTAGTCCCGTAGTTGGTAGCACACGCTACGACTACTACTTGCTACGCTTTACTTTCCTGCTGCGTTACTTCCTGTTGTGTTACTCAGTTATAAACACAACATGCTAATCAACCAGTAAACTGTGTGTAATAGAACCTCAGCATGCTAATCAACCAGTAAACTGTTGTTTAAAGTTCGGTGCACTTGCAGTAAAGTCTAACCCTTCTTGTAGACTTTACCTGACGTACAGTTCCTTTCTCTTAGGTGCTGTACGTCAGGTGTTTAGCCAGAGATCGTGGACGAGGCAGACTCACTGGAGTACGAGGAGCCGAGGACGTCGACCCAGAGTACGTGCCTGACGAGGACCAGACCTTGAGGTTTTTTTAGTCGTCACTCTCAGATGTTACTACTTTTAGTTTGCTTTTAGATAGTTCGTTTCCATGCTTAGGCTTCTTTTTAGACTTGTACTCGTTAGATATTATATCTCTAATTTAATGAATGCAACTTCCTTTCTGTACTTTCTGTTGTTTCGAACTTTATTAATGCAAGAACCTGAAACTTTAAAAATGGTACCCCTACAGACGCTTATTGGGTCCGAGCTTGTCAGCTCTGGCCTAAGCGGGCCTTAGTCACGCTTCGCCTCCGTCTATTTTGGGAAGCGGGGCGTGACACACGATCCGTGCATCCTATTGACACGGATGCAAGGATCGATTCGCGAGCTATTGTTAGGGATTTCAACCCACTAATCAACACACGAATGAATCGTGCATTACCCTTGGAGGGGCCGTAGAATGGCGGTGTGCCTTACGGGCATTACCTTTGTGCACAACCCCGCATACCTTGAAGTGGATGCGAGGGTTGATTCATTTAGGATGAACCTATTGCTAATCAACCCACAACCCTAAAGATATCTCATTCCACACACTTCTCCTTGCTTGACTAGCTCCACACTTTGGTCTCTACCCTACATACCTTGGGTTTGGCTCGACCGTATCACCCCCACACTCCCTCACACCACACTTGTTAGTTTACTTGGTCGTACCAACACTTTTAGCATTCCTTAACCAATTGAGATTGTGAATGTGAAACGAATTGTCTCTGTGGATTCGACCCCATACTCACAGGATTATATTGCATTTGACACTCCTACCCTTGGGAGGTGAGCGTGTGCATCCTACTAGGATTGTGCACGTCTCGCGGTCGATCAATTTGGACTTCGGTCTCCACCATACCTGCCTTGGGTTTGGCTCGACCGTATCACCCCACACTCCCTCACACCACACTTGTTAGTTTAGTTGGTCGTACCAACACTTTTAGCATTCCTTAACCAATTGAGATTGTGAATGTGAAACGAATTGTCTCTGTGGATTCGACCCCGTACTCACATGTTTATATTGTATTTGACACTCCTACCCTTGGGAGTCGAGTGTGTGCATCCTACTAGGATTGTGCACGCCCCCCGTCAATCAAACTACTATATGCACAGACCAGAGTGCTATTCGAGTTCGTCAAGCCACAGAATGACATCCAGACGTCAGATCGAGACACCGTTTGCGTCAGACTGAAGCTGACAACGTGCTGAACGACAGAGACGACACATCATTACCGAGCATTTCTAAACTCTATTTATTTATCTTTGTATTGGTGTAGCGATCTCTGTAGGAGAAACTTTACCACTTTTGTGTTCTTTTGGGGACTTGTTTACTCTCGGACTAGACAAGAGGGTCTTGACAAGTGGGACTTGTCAAGATAGAGCATTTACTAGGGTTGATAGTGTTCTGCACTCGGGGAGTGTGGTGCGTTCTAGGTGGGGAGCAGGGAGCTCAGGACCCATTGTAGTTGTACAAAAGGAACATATTAATGCTAGTATTTGCTTGGTGGTTGGAGTAGGTCGTGGGACGACCAAACCAGGGTATATCTGCACGTATTATGTGATTGCTTCATATCTATCATGTTTGTGATTATTAATTATGTGTGGTCTCGTAGGTTGCGTGAGAATTTTTATAAGCCTATTCACCCCCCTCTAGGCTTAGACCCAGATCCAACAAATCATACCCATTCAGTGGCAGTCGGTAGGTGGACTATGTTGGGTGGCTTGATGTACTTTGTATAGGCTTGAGGTATGAAGGAAGTCAGCGTTACCGATTCCATGCTTGAGATCTTAGCAAGGACGTTCCCAGCCTCGGCCATGGTCACGACGGCTCTAGCGGATAACCGGGCCTTCGGTATGGCCGGCCATTTCCCTTTCCTCAGATCCCTAGGGTCTGACGATGACGAACCCATAGCAAGCTCGGTTATCGGTCTACCCTCGGTGCGGCCCAGACTGACCGAAGAAGTCTCATTCACCCCCTCCACCATGTCCACGGCGGAGCTGTCCATTGCTCCGCCACCCCTAACTCACTCCTCTATCTCTCTCGAGGTGGTGAAGTGAGAAGAACTACGAGAAACCATATTTAGCGAGAAGATTACCTAGCGAAAGCAGATGGTCCGAGGGAGCTGTCGGAATAGTAGCACGAACTCCGACGATGGTGGCGACAGCAACATCGGTCGAAAACTCAGAAGAAGGCGAGAGCTCGAAGGAAATCAGAAATGGGAAAACTCTCGCTCGATCTCTCCCTCCCCTATTTATAAGAAGCATCGACCGATCTCCGCCATCAAAGCTCTGCCACGTGGCGAGGATCCAATTTCCTTTGACGCCTCGACTGCCACCCGCAATCACGTCCACCACGTATCGCCCTCTGGATGGCTGGGACGCTTCGATATTCTCCCGCCTTCAAATTGAAATGATTTCAGCAAAATGGTGGGTGGGCTTTTCGAATTATTTACCGCCTCGAGCAAAGGCCGTCCCTTCCCCCTTCGGACATATGGGGGTGATAGTGCGTCACCTAGGCCGAGCTTCTGCCTCAAGCTCGAATGACGGGGCCATTGTTACGACCTAAAGATCGTGATACCTCGACCTTTCTCCCAAGTTTTCTAGACAACCGACAAGCTCGCCCATCATCTGTAAAGTCCGCCTCGACCAGCGAAAGGGTGCCCTTCGTCCCAACCTCGCCGGTTGAATGCCTGCTCCCCTCCAAGATCACCGGACGGGCAACCAGCTCGCTCGTCATTCACCAGAAGCAACCCGTGTGCGGCCTTGCTTCTCAGACGCTCCCAAGATGACCTTCCAGCCCTTCGAGTATGACAAGCGCCCCTGTACGAGAACCCTACTAACACTTCCACTGCTCGACAGCCTGATAAAGCACCCCCTGGCTGCTGCGTCATCTGACCGCTTGGTGCTTTCGGATCTAACACTCTGACAAAGCACCCCTATTCGTTGCGTCATCTGACAAAAGCATGGCTGACACGCACAGCTCTGACATCCTCGGTCGAACCTTCTGCAGTCTGACACGCCAGCTCAGCACGTCAGGTCAGCCCTACCTAATCGCCTCTATCAGCTATAAATACCCCTCCACCTCCATCGAGAGAGGGGTTGGCTAATCGATTCTCAAACTCTCACTCACACATAAGAGCAAAGATCATCCACATCCTTGTTCTTCCACCTAAGCTCGCCACGTAAGGTCGACCTACTGCTAGCTCGGCGTACGTGTCCGACCCACTTTTATAAGCCCTAATTCTGACTTCGACATCGGAGAGGCTACGGGTTGGAGTCCAACCCGGCCTTTCTGACGAGTTGCTCTTTGCGCAGGTGAGCTCGTCCAAGCGGTAAGCAACCGGCGACCAACTCAAGGAGAGCTGCGAACTTGCAGGATTGATCCAGAGATCATCCTCTGAAGTGTGCCTAGCCTCAACACTCCCACAAATACTTGTAAACGACCTACCAAATCATCTCTACTTATAACCACCGTGCCTTTGGTTTCCCATCACTATAAATTCATTGTACGTGGATCTTACCCCTGCAACATTATGGATTCCAAGAGACCAAGAAAATTATTTGGATGAGATTCAATGTTTGGTCTAACATGAACATAGAAACTCCTTAAGTCTATAACTAAAGATGGTTTAGCAGATTCACTCACAAAGGATCTTTCACATAAGGTTTAGAGAGACTATGTGTAAATACGGTATGAGATACCGGGATAAATGGGCCTGAGGGCAAGTGAAAGATGTTGGGAGATAGGTTTGCCCTCGAACTTGAGGCAATTTATCTCTGTGTAAGTCTACAAACATCTTGTTCAAAATTACAGTAAGCTGTATGGTAATAATTTATCTAAGTTAATATTAATGCAGTCGACATTAGAACTTAGGTAAAGTCCTAAGACTTAATGCGAAATTAAACCAGTATCGAAATGCAGATCTCGATCATGGAGAATTGTTTGACTGTTAATAGCATAAATCTAAAACAGTTCGTGGTCATAGATATTTCGAGAAAAGGATATCAAAACATCGAATAGACCATTGTGTCTTTGTCTTACCATGGAGTGGTGACGATGATCTCATGGTCATTCGACTTGGCGAAGTCGGAGACGAGACACAAGTGCTCATTGGAGAATGAGTTCACTGAACAACCCAACGAGAGTTATCACAAGGTTAGCATAACATATTTGTCAGTGAAAACTCTCTTGATGATAGGCAATTTGGTCCTTGGACTTGAGGTCATTGTACGAACCTATACGTGAACGGTGTCACTTAGATTTCTGACCTAGCTTTGAGGCAAGGCCTGTCAAAAGGTCTTTGGTTGGGTGATACTTGAAGCGTGCGAGGAGAGTAATGGCCAAGAGAGAATTCGTCTCTTCCGTTATGGGGAGTTAGTGTCGCATGTGTTGGTTCAGTCTTTAGGGAAAAACTTTTGCCAAAGTATGTTGGAAGAAGTCCAATATTATTTGACTAAGGACCGATGGAAACTAACCAAGTTCAAGCTATTGGGGTTGACAGTTTGACCGTACCCTAGTCTTGACTAGGCGACATAGTTTTGACGAGGGGACTAGAACTGCGGTATTCATCACGGATAAAGTCAAGGTGATCCCGACAATATTCATGTCAATGAGTTAACGACATAAGTATGATACCAAAACAAGGACATCACCTACTGCTCGTGGTCCTGCCATCTGGGGTTTCGAGCCCCACGTGTAGTAGGGTCAGGCTGTAGAGAGTGAGACCTTTGTCAAGTAATAGGTAGAATTAAGGGAGATAATACATTAAATATATGGGATTTAATTAAGTCGCAAAGAGTTTGAGATATAAGACATAAAATTGCAAAGAGGTTGCAGATAGCTTCTGCATTCGGGATAAATGATCCTGAGTGTAAGTGGGAGATGTTAAGGGATATATGCCCTCAGTTCATTTGTATTTGATGCAAATGAATTTTACTATTAAAGATGTGGATTATTTCATATGATGCAATAGAAAATAATATATATATATAGTAAAATGTTTACAAATATATTGTATAAATGCGGGGGTGTTGCTCGCCTCGGGACGAGGTACGGTTCGGGAAGTGGTTCGGCTCGAGACGCGGTTCGGCTTGGGAGAAGCAGCGCGGGACTAAAGAAATGTTGCTGAAAACGATGCTTCGTATTCTATGGAAACGAAGTGAAAGGTATGTAGTTTAATTAAACATGCATTTATAACTGCAAATAGGTTGATAGATCTACCTCAGGAGTTGGTCGGACCCAACACCGGGATAATAGAGATCTTGGCTAGGGTTGTTCTCTTTAGGGCTGTTCTTAAAATAGCTTTAAGATATTTTTCCACTGCTTATTTGATTTCTTCGTCCGACCGAATTGAGCTAGACGTCGATTTTATGGCCCTAAGGACCCAGAAAACCCATCAGAGCCTGATCAGGAGCAATGGAGAAATGAGAGAAAGATTGAGTGTTTATTAAGCTTAGGTCCGGGCTTGCTCACATTAAATGGAACTACTTGGATCTAGAGCTTGGTGCAGTTTTCAAAGAGGGGTTGGCCCCTATTTTTATAGGCGGCTGACCCCTCCCCTTTTCTCCATATCCGATGTGGGACTAAACATTTGAGGAGAAAATTAATTTTTAAGTCTGACCTTCACGAAGGCCAAACATCAACGAATTTTTCCTCCCTCACCATTGAGCTTCGCAAGCGATATCATATATCAAATCGATGAGCACTGAATGGTGAACACATAGCAACAAACAGTGCTCAATTTCGACGTCGTTTAACCCCTAAAACGTCATTCCAAATTTTGCAAAAAATACTTTTCGCTGAAATTTCTGTCGCCAAAAGTACGCTAAGGTTTCTCAACCTCTTGTGGGCCCCATTGTGGGGCCCAGTACTGTGCAAGTGCCCGCTCGGCGTATACTGGGAGCCCGTTAAATTCGGCGCTCGCTAAATAAGCAGGTTGTGCCCGATTTGGGCCCACTTGATGGGCATTTTGCCCAGCTCACGACTGGGCAATGCCCAGCAAAAAATGGAGCTACCCTTTTTTTTTGCTTTTTTAAAAAAAAATTTGGGCCCCCTTTAAAAAAGATTTCTTTGGTTCTATTTCTTTCTTATGGTCCCCTTTCCAATCTCATTGGGCTTTGACCAAAACGAATGGGTTCAGGACTTTCCTGGATCCTTTGAGCTGAGCTTTGTTCTATGCATTTTATTATAAAATATTTTTGAAAACGTTATACGATATATTTTATTCATTTTGCATCATATGCAATAATCTCTCATCCTTAATATTCTTTAGCCTATATCGCAAACCTTTTCCGACACAATTAATTCTCATATATTCGATGTATTATCTCCCGAATTCTACTTATACTTAACGAAAGTCTCACTCTGTGTGAGACCCTACAGCCTAACCCTACTACAGATGGGGTTCGAAACCCCAGAGTGCAGTGATCACAAGCAGCAGGCGTCGTCACTGTTTCGGTATCATCATTATGTGGTTAACTCTTTGATAAGAGTATTGTCGGGACCACCTTGACTGTGTCCGTGATGAATGCCACAGTTTTAGTTCCTTCGTCAAAACTATGTCACTTAGTCAAGCCTAGGGTATGGTCTGTTGGGACCAGTGGCTACACAACATACACTATACCAAGCGTAAATAATGTAATGGCAAGCAATACATGTAATTAAAAAGTTACTATTAATTAAACACAATATGCATCAGAAATGAAAAGAATTAACTCAATAACATAACCACATAAGAGAGATACGCCAATGCAAACACAAACACAAGGGGCGTATCCTGGTTCGGATCACTACCCGGTGATCCTACTCCAGTCTCACATTGCAATCGCACTCCGTGGTTTCCACTAACCCTTCTCGGGTACAAACAACCAACACCATAGCTCGGTGCTTGGTTGCGCTCTGCCACTACAGGAGTACAAATGCCAAAACGAGTAACCCTCCTAAACATGCTCAAACTGAGTACAATCCCTTGCCGGGATACTGTCTGGGATACTCGTTTGGGCAAGGGATTGTACCCAGACCGGGGCATAATCCCTAACAGGGAAATCCAAGGAGTATAATCCTCCAAGGATGCAAAGGAGTAACCCTCCTAAGTTGGAGTATCCATCCAAATGGTGTAACCCACCAAATTGCTCTCACGACCCGAGAGATAAGTTTCGTAACAAAAGAAACGAAACTACAATCTTACATATGCCTTGAATAGATGTTACCTATTGTGAAGATGAATGCATGGAAGATTGACAACACCAAGTGCTTGAGGAAGATGAGCTTGAATGCACTTGTAAACTTCTCCTTAATGCTAGGGTTAAACCACCACTAGATTATGCATTTGATGAAGGAGAAGAAAGAGGAAAAGAAAAACTCTTTCAATGAATAACCCTCAATTTTGGCTCTCTCAAATGATTCCTATAAGTGTGGAGAGATGCCAAAAACATCCTCTTAAACTAGCTTAAATAAGCTCACAAAACTGCCCACAAAAAGCCAAGAAAACCGCTATAAACGGCTAGTTAGAAAATCCCAACGGCTATATTTTGGGTCAACCATATGTCTAGAGTACAAGGACCATACATCTGGTGAAGAGTGGCCAGACGTCTGGTCCGACGTTATGCAGCGTCTGGTCTGATAGACTCTTCGCAGAAAAAACACTTGTTCACCAAAACGATTATATCTCCCTCATATGGACTCCGGTTGAGCTGAATCAAGATGCGTTGGAAAGATAACAAGATTTGAAATCAAATGGGCTTGGAATGGATGAAAAATTCCAACCACAGAAAAAACTTACAACCAATTGAAGTCAGAAACAGATTGCAGAATTTCCAATAGACTCAACCGAGAAAACACTAGATCACCAAAATGGTCATAACTGACACAAATAAACTCTAATTGATGTGATCTAAGATGCACCAAAAAGATAACGAATAATGCAATCAAGTGGGCTTAGAATGAATGAGAAATTACAACTATAGAAAAATTGACACAAGTTTGAAGTCAGAAACAGATTGCTTCACTTCCAACGCAGGGCGACTAGACGTATGGAGTACACAACTCTGGCGTCTGGGCCACTGTGCAGGTGTCTGGGTCACTGTGCAGGCATCTGAGTATCCTTCTTTAGACGGCTGCCAAATATGGGTCCGACAGATAGAGAGTACAAGAAAATTTGTTCACTCTGTCCAGGCACCTGGAGTACATGACCCAATCGACTGACCCACCGTTCAGACACTTGGTCATAGACCATCAGGTGACTGACACAAGACTGTGTTCTGCTGATCAGAAGGCAGAAATTTCATGTATCTGGTAACCCTTCACCAGGCGCCTGTCCAGCTGCTAAATGCACATCCATGTGTGTTTAGAGCAATGTACCAAATGGGATGGGTTCAATATGATTTCTAGTGAACACTAAGATGGATATGATGCATATGTGAGTGTGTTGTTCATATATTCAAGGCTACAAATATTCTAAGTAAGAAAGAACAAAATACATGAAGAAATACAAGATGTATTACATTGAAGCTTAATATTCTTCATGCTCTTCATGCAAGCAATGTTCCAAAGCCTAGAAGCCATCTCCACCATCATCCCATCACCTATTGTTTTGTTTTCTCATCAAGATAAGCAGTTATTAATCCGAGACTAAAACAAATGAGATGATTAGCACACAACATAATGTTTATCATCATCAAAACAACATTGGTCTTGAAACCAAGAACTAACATGGTCAACTATCAATCCTAATAGCATGAACTCGGTTATTCTCCATCGGTCTTTAGTTTATTAATTTTGGACTTCTTCCAACATACTTTGTCCAAAGTTTTCATTAAAGACCAAACCAACATGTGCGACACTAACTCCCCATAAACGGGAGAGACAAATCCTCTCTTGGTCATTACTCTCCTCGCACGCTTCAAGTGTCACCCAACCAAAGACCGTTCGACAGGTCTTGCCTCGAAGCTAGATCAGAGATCTAAGTGACACCGTTCACTTACATGTTCGTACAATGACCTCAAGCCTTAGGACCAACTTGCCTATCATCAATAAGAGTTATCACAGATAGTCAATGTTAACCATATGATAACTCTCGTTGGGTCGTTCAGTGAACTCATACTCAAATGCATACCTATGTCTCATCTTCGACTTCGCCAAGTCAAACGACCATGCGATCATCCACTCCATGTTGAAGACAAAGACACAAGGGCCTATCCAATGTATCGATATCTTTTTCTCAAAACATCTACGACCACGAACGATTTTAGACTTATGCTACAAATGGCCAATCAATTCTCAATGACCAAGATCCTCATCTTGATACTTGTTTGACCTCGCATCAAGTCTCAGAACTTTACCTAAGTTCTAATGTATACTACATTATTATTAACTTAGGTAAATTCTTATCAAATAGCTTATTGTTTTTTTTTCAAACAAGCTGTTTGCACACATACACGACGATAATTGGCATCCCAATATATCCCAACTACTCAATTAACTTAGCAATTAATCAAAAGGTAATCCAACCCATGGCCCTAATCCAATGGGGTTAAACCCATTGTCCTAGATAACATCTACTCACTACCCATTGCAATAGAGATGATTTCTAGCATTGGGTAAGTAATGAAAGCCATGGATTCAGAGTTATAGGCATGAAGGATAGCAACACACAATAACAATCACAAAAGTGGAAACTTCAATTAAGAAAAGTTAATCTAATACAAAAGTAACAAGCTAATACAATAAAAGATTGCTGAAGAAAAGAGAGTGAAATCCTTACAAAACACTTCAAAAACCCAGAAAAGTAGTAGAAAAGAAGATGTGTTCGCTCAAGGAGGAAGAAGAGCTTATATACATTCGCTCAAAAGACCAAAAAGCCCCCCAACTACTTCCAATTGGTTCCCAAGCGTGTCAGAAACCCTATTCGACGTGACCGCATCGAAAACAATGCAGTCACGTCATTCTCTTGCGTAAGTTAGGGGCGTTGAGATTACATTGATGCGGTCGCTTCGCTAGGGACGCGGCCGCATCGAATCTGACTTCGACGTCAGTGTCAGCATCTAACCGGTCGTGTGGAGGGACAGTTTGGTCTTTGGTTCTTTTGATTACGCGGTCGCGTCGTCTGTTATCATGTGGGCTACGTTGTTTATAGTTCTTCAACTCGTCTCCTCTGTGACGCGGCCATTTAGATGTCGATGACGCGGACGCGTGGATACAGAACATGTGTTCGTTTGACGCAGCCATCTGTTGCATCTTGACGTGGCCACGCGGGGTTGTACTCTGCTCCTTGGGTGCTATGATACACGTGGCCGCGTCTAATTGACGCGGCCATTTGGATCACAGTTCTTCACTAATCTCCCCCTTGTATAGTTTGATCCTCGGCTCCTCTCCCTTTTCCCTTTCATGCTATATTCATGCCATATGGTCTCTAATAAGCATGTATTTCCTGCAAAGCATAGAAGGGACCATAAAAGCGAAAGAGGGAACAAAAATGGGGGAAACGAGGGAAAATGGCCAAATAAATAATGAAAAACATGTATGAAAAAGTGGGAAAAACTATATACAATAAATACTCATCAAAATCCCCCAAGCTAAACTCTTCCTTGTCCTCAAGGAATGCAAGAGAGAGCGTAGTTTGGAGGAATGCAATCAACATGAGAATGATGACATGAAACTCCGAGAATTTTCAAAAATCGAGTCTATATACATAGGCCAGCTGAAAATTCAAATTCTTGAAATCAAATGCTTCGAAATCTTTCCGTCGACGAGAATATGATCCTAGGACGTCATCCCCACTCAAATCGCCAAGCAATACACTAGATGATGGCTATACTCACATCCTAAGACATTTCCTCTTACCCGTCCTTATACTGAAGGAATATAAATCTAAGCTATGCAATGGTCAAAGATGGGATAAGTTTGGGATAATGGAATATAGATCGATCGAAGAAATGGCGCTCACGACACATCAAACTTCCCTGATTTTTGAAATTGCTAAGCTTTATTCATGCTTTCACACACACACACACACACACACACACACACACACACACGCACGCACGCACGCACGCACGCACGCACGCACACACACATACAAATATTTTTATACATTTTTATCTCTTTTTTGGGATCTATGATTGGTCGTGCAATAAGTGTTCGATCGGTGACTCCCAGATCAGACGATCTTAGGGCACTGGGCCAAGAAGGACCCCTTGGACATACTAACTCAAACCAAATAGGATCCTTATTTGTATACACTCTCCCAATCTAGACCTTTTGACGCGAGGCCCCGACGGTTCCTATCGTGGGGATCCTGTTACTCAGCTTCTCTGGGGGAACTGTGCATAAATTTTATCTATTCATAATTTTTTTCTTCCTTTTTTTTGGAAAGCATTGGTATACTTGGGCAAAATCAAACCTCAGTACTAAGTGATGTGTAGTTATCCAAGTTTCGAATGATTATAAGCCATTATAGACAACTATCGCTCTACGGTCCATGCATAGAGTGGGTTCCCAAGTATCAACCTAGGTCGGTTTCAAGTACTATTATCCTAGGGATTATGAGGACGGCCAAACAAGGGCATTACTAGGGATTTAAGCTATGGTTACGTCCTATTCATATATTCAAGTCGACGTCATGGAAATCAAGCATAAAAGTTTGGAAAATGAATTTCAACTCGAGATTCCATGTGAATAAAAGCTTGAATTCGAAAAATTCTTGAAGCGAATGCGAATATATACAAATGGATGCATGATGCGAATGTAGATATTTTTGGAGTTTTTGATTTTTTTTTTTCATTTTTTGATTTTTCGAATGCATATACGAAATATAAACGTAATGCATATGAAAGAAATAAAAAATAAAAAATAAAAAATAAAAACCAGATAAAAACGAAAAATAACAATAAAAACAAGAAAATGAATAAGAAAATAGAAAGAAAATAGAAAATCAACGCAAAAAATGCTCCTCCCCTAAGCTAAATCAAGTGTTGTCCTCAACAGAAAGAAAACACATAGAAAATATCGTGAGAACAAATAAATAATGAGGGGGACGGAGCTCCAGATGCATCTCTCCCAAGCTAAATAAGAACATGCCCAAAAAATGTGAATGTGTGATATACATGGGCAATATGGTGGGGGAATGCAAAATGACGTGCTCCAATCATGCAGGGCCACCGCCAGGTGGTGGCTATGTGGGTGGAGTGGGTGAAGTGGGTGGAACTGATGGGTCAGTGGAAGGCTCAGCTACCGTGTCAATGTGGGGTGGGGATGGGGAGGAATGAACTAACTCAGACTTTAGTGGTAGAGGTGGGGGTGGGGGTGGGGGTGGGGATGGAGACGAATCATCTGTGGACGGGGAGAGGATGACTATGATATCCTCTGGTGGTATGAATGTGTGAGGAGATGTGGAGGCACGTGTAGGAGATGGAATATGCGTGACTGGAGTGGGAGAAGGTGGTGCTCCCGAGGTGGGTATATCAGTGGCCTCCGTGACCTGTGGTGATGAAGTGGGTGAAGCCATGTTGTCAGGGTGAGGTGAGGGTGGTGGAGTAGTCACGGTCTTGGGCTGTGGGGATGGAGGTGGGAAAGGAATGCGCATGATGCAAGGTGTGACGAAGGATGTGTCCATGGGCTCCAGAGATGGCTGGGATGGGATGGAAATGTGTAGTGCGGTGGGGTCCATATTAAGAGAAGAGGTGGTGATAGTGTCCACATGATGAGTGGAAGTGGAAGGGTCCATAGGAGTCTGAGATGTGTGGGATGGCTGAGGCTGGACACGAATGGGCAGGAGATGTGGTGCAACAGCAGGGTAATGGCCCTGAGTGTAGTGATACTTGTAGACCTGGTCAAACTGTGGATGGAGGGTCACGACGGCTAAAGTGAAGCCATCAATTAAAGTCTTGAACTCAGAGAGGGTGTCTCTGAACTTAGTCAGGGTGGTAACAGTGGAAGACCTGAACTTCCTAAACTCCTCCATCAAACGAGCCATACGCTCGAGATGTGAGAGTGGTGGAGGGTGAGTGATGTTGCTACCCTCGATGTGGTGTCGAGATTCCTATGAAACTGACGAAGGACAGGCCTGACGGTGAGGCTGGTAAATGTGGAAGCAAGAGGATCAACGGGGTCCTGGATATCCTGGGACTGGGCCTGGGGTTGTGCAAGGTCAGGCTAAGGTACCTGAACTCCCTGAGCTAGGCTGGGATCAATAGGGAAGATCCACCGCATATTGGTGCCAGGTCCAAAGAGTGTAGGATTGGGAAGCCTAGTGTAGGGGGTGGAAGCGAGCCCGTAAAGCCAAAAATATCTCTCTCGCTCAAAAGCTCTGATCATATGCATGTTTGTGAGCACTGACCGGCGCCCCGGCGCGGTGCTAACGGGGGTGCGGAAATCTAAATATTTGTAACCGCAAGCGTACGGTGTTGTAGTGTGGCTTGGGGGTCGAACACAGGGAGGCGAGGATGTGCTTGTGTCAAAGAGGACCAAAATCACCCCGTGGGCAAGCTAGCCCAGATCGAATGATGGGTTGTCACGGTAAAGGAATGCAAGGTATAAACAATATGAAAATAAAACCCGGGACTTTGGTTTCCACCCCAATGAGCGACTCTCGCCGATACGGCCTACGGGTAGGATGGCGATCGGAATTAGGGTCTAATGGTGAGACGTTGCCTCTAAAAGTGGTACCGGCATCCCATGTGCCCGATATTCCGGTCGGTGCCCAGGATGATACGCCGGACTTCCCGGGTTCGATCAGTGGGCACTCCCGTGTCCATTAACACTGATCGACTCCGGGAGCACTAAGCTTGCAACGATAACTCCCAACGTCTCATCCTGCCGCTCCTGCGTGCTAGGATTCGGCGTCTACGCTAAGGGCGTGAGCTATGGCTAGGGAGTCAACCGTCAAGTTTATTCCCCCTTGGCCCAATGGTCAAAGGCGGTCTTTTTCCCGCCGATGACAATAAAACACCCAGCGTAACCATTAGATTCCTAATCCCTATCGATTTCCTAACCCTATGGATGCATCGGGAAGAGCCCCCGAAGGGGTTTCCGCCAAAATCCCGGATTAGGGAACTAATCACAAATATTCATTAAAAAGCGATCAAAATGAAAATGGACCGTTAAAATCATAATCAGACAATAGGAATGCAAAGGTAGTAAAGCAATTAAGATAATACTAAAGTTTTACAAAGATCCGGAAACTTACAAAAACTGGGAAATTACAGCCGTCACAAAATGAAGAAAACAGTAAAAAATAACCAACTCCCGAATCTGGGAAACCTAGGGTTCTATTTATAGAAAACGACATCACCCGATCGGTTGACAAGTCAACCGGTCGGATGAGCCGCTTCACAAAATCACAGCGCAATGCGGGGGTTTCACCCGGTCAGTATGAACCGGTCGGTTGGAACTTGGTGCGGTCGGTTGGATCTTGGTGCCGACCGGTTGGATCTTGGTGCGGACCGGGTGAGGAGACCGGTTGGAGCTTCGAGTCTTGGCTGTTGAAATTCAGCTACAGGTGAACCGATCGGGTGAAGGTCACCCGATCGGTTCGAAATCAGCTTGGAATTTCCAGAGACTTTGAGCTTTTGACCCGTTCACTGAACCGACCGGGTGACTTCTCGTGAGCTCCAAGATGCGTCCGGGTGGTGCACGCGTGCATCACCCGATCGGTTAGAGATGACCAATCGACCGGGTGAGGGGCTGAAAGATGCAATCTTCATCGTTTGACCCCCCCTGGATCACGCGTGACTCCTCCCGTTGATCCGGGGACACATGATATCATCGTTTTATGCCCCAAATGCCAGCAAACTCCTGCAAAACACGGAAAATACGGAAAAGTGAAAGAAAACAAGAAAACACAAGAAAACACGAGAAAACGAATAAAAGACGGCGGTAAAATACGAAAAAACACGGAAGAAAATGTGCGTAAATGTATGAAATTTAAACGCACGTCAAAATCCCCCAAGCTGAACTCTTCCTCGTCCTCGAGGAAGACGAGTGAGAGTAGGAGCTCGGAGGGGAAAAATAGAGAGAAAGAGAGAAAAAGAAAACTCTATATCCTAGATCGCCTGTCAGGGCCAACAAAATCAAAAACGACACACCAAGCAAGCAAACGCCAAATCACATCACTAAACCAAGTAGTACGAGTCCAGACAAGTGCCGTGGGCCCACGCGGTGAAGCGCGAGTGAGTGTGGTCGTGCGCTAGCAGTCGGTGTCACTATCTACGATGTGCAATAAAGCTCGATATACACAAATCCAGGAAATGACCCAAATATCAATTCGAATTTGAAATTGCGGTGAATATTAGCTCAAGCATGCATGAGAAGAGTATAAGAATAGAAGCGTATCATGCATCGGGGACTCCAGAACTAGGGTTAAGGAAATCACACCACTATAGCCTAGATACTAGCTAAAAAGTTCATAAGCCAAGTGTTTTAGAAACCGATGGGGCTTGAGATGATGTGGAGAAGAACACTCGGTGCAAATTCTCGCCTTCCCTTTATTCTTGGCAAGTAGGAAAATATTCACACTGGAATTTTTTTTTGGGTTTTGGGTATTTGTATTTTTTTTGGATTTTTGGCTATACAATTTTTTTCTTTCTTTTCTTTCTTCTTTCATTTCTTTCTTTTCTCCTTTTTTTGGATTTTTGGATATTGGGATATATACATGTGTACTCTCCCAAGTGGGAGAACGGTACACGATGAGGGGATTTGCACCAAGTAAAACAAAAAGAAGTCAGAATCTAAACACTTGGGCAAAGGAAACTATTCTGGCTAAATAGAGCATGGGCTAAATGGGTTATCCTAGTCCTTAATTATGGAATCCCGACACATGCGAAATGAAGCGTACGATATATATAGCATGCAGAAGAAGCATACAGTAGAAATAAGTACCGCATATTCATATCGAAACATGATAATCTAGGGGTCATTCCTGGACAGGTATATAAAGTGAATCACAAAGTAGAAGTACACCACACGGCAAGGCACGACACACGACTCACAAAAAGCTAAGTGGACCCACGATGCGTGAAATGCAAGAGAACTCGAAATCCTAGGGTTAGTGAATGTGATTATCGATGCTATGCCAGGTGTGTGTGATTTTGTGGCAATTCATCATAGGGTTCATCTCTAGGAGAAAGAGATAAAAAGAAGAAAAGAAAAAAATAAAAACACGATGAAAACGGCACAAAAACGAAAAAGAAAGACTCAAATGGCGCACAAAGTGCGACTCCCCCAAGCTGAAGCTTGCATTGCCCTCAATGCAATAAGAGTGAGTACGGGAGGGCAATGAAAATGGGGGGGAATACGCACCGACATAAAAAGAAATGAAAAACGAGGAAAACACAGATACGAAACTGAAAATAAAGAAAAATCACGATCAAGCCACACGACACGAAAATAGAAAAAGAAAGAAAGAAAATGAACAAACAACACGACACGACAAAAAGCAAAACAAGCACACACACACACACACACACATACACACACACACACACACACACACACACACACACACACACACACACAAAGAAAATAAAACACGACAACACAGCAAAACAGACTTCCCCCAAGCTAGACATGACATGCTAGCAATGAAATATGAACGTGAAAGTGCAGAAATATGTAGGGGGTCACAAAAACAAAGAGAAAAGAAATAGAAATAAAAAGGAGGTGATGCGACACGTGAATGGGTCCTCCCCCTGACAGAGACAAAGCAGGGCCCCGCAAAGACAGATGGGCACAAATATAGGGGGGCAAAAGCGGGATGGGAAAAATCAAGCGGGGGCACCACCCTCTGGGGGTAGTGATGGGGGCCTGTGCTGGGGACCAGGAGTCGTGGGGGTGGAATGTGGAGCTCGGAGGCATCGGGTGGGTCTTCACGGATGTGGCAGATGAAGCTTTGAAGGAAGGGGAGGTCTCGGTCGATGGACTCCTGGATTAGCCGACCGCTCTGTCCAGCTAAGAGGATCATGGCCGTGAATCGGTCGGCCTCGTCGTCGTCTTGGAATTGCATCCCGGATTCGGGATCGTCAACGTAAGGCGGGGGAGCGGTGCGTGGGGTGGTAGATGGATTGGAGGTGGTGGGTTGAGCGGGGGGTTGTGTGCGACAAGTACGACGGGTGGGCCTAGGGTTGGAAGAGCTGGCGTCGGTGGGCTTAACACGGCGGGGAGGCATTGTGTGGGAGTCGTGTGTGTGCGTGAGTATGGAAAATACAATGAATAAACACAAACACGACCAACGAGCAAATGGAATATTTGGGGCAAAATTAAAATTGAGCTAAGGAGCGAGTTTACCCAGATGAGATGAAGATCGTTGCTCGTAGACGCCCCGATGCTACTCGATAGGAGCACGTTGTGAAGCCGCGGCAATTTCTTCAGCAAGTTTCGAAATTGGGGAGAATGGGTGAAAGTTAGGGTTTTGTGTGCGGGTGGAATCAAGGAGAATGGAGAGAAATCGATGGTGGGATGGATAGGGATATGGGGGGAGGTCGATTGAGGTTGATTTTGGGGAAGAACGAGGTCAGGCGCAAGAGGAGGAGGCGAAACGTCGGTTGGGGATTCGAAAATGGTGAGAGCGGAACGAACGGGCGGCGACGGCTATATATAGGGATTTAAGTCGACCCGGTCGGGTGAGTTTTCACCCGATCGGTTGACCTTAGGTCGAAAATTTGATGCTGAAGAAACGCTACAGGCGACCCGATCGGTTGAGAACTCAACCGATCGGTTCACCACTCCACACATTTTCTCGAGAACTCAGAGTTTTCCACCCGGTCCCTCAACCGGTCTAGCATATTGTCACCCGGTCGGTTGATGAATACTGAGATTTTTCCGAGAGTTCCCCCAGGTCACCCGGTCTGCTCACCCGGTCTCTTCTTTCTCCACCCGATCGGTTCATTTGGTGACAGACACGGCCGTAAGCTGATACATCCCAACCGATCGGGTTGCCTCCCATGAAGCGCTTTTGTTTAACGTCGTTTAGCTCGACGCCCGTTGATGATGTTCATGGTGGGCGATACGGGTGATGCCCAAAATCCGGCATCTCTTCAGCTCCAGAGGTTGTGGCTATTGGTGTAGTCGGCGGCTGTAAAAAGATTTGCTCGACTACCCTCCCTTTGTTGACAGGATCCGGGGGCTTCTCCCTCAAATTGGCATCTACCGCCATCTTTTTCAGGATCTGGACCTCATCGCCGGTGAGGTCCATGGGTTCTTTCCCTTTTCTCCTCGTAGGAGGAGACTTAGGAAATCCAGGAGGGATCACATGTCGTGCGACTGCCTTATTAGCAACTTCAATCTTTGGGGAGCCAACTTGCTCTCCAAGGTCCCCCAAGCTATTGGGGGGATTCCTCGAGAGCACTTCCCAGGCACTTGTTTCAACAGCTATATCTTCTTCAGTTTCCAACATACTGATACTCGGATCGTCCGGGGGATTTGGATGCTTCATCGACAAGCCTAAGTCAAATTCGACTCTTTCTTGGTCCACATTGAGGGAAAGCTTCCCATTCTTCACGTCTATCAACACTCCGGCGGTTGCCATAAAGGGTCGTCCAAGAATAATTGGGGTATGCTTGTCTTCCGGCATGTCCATCACCACAAAATCAACCGGTACATGTACTCCTTTAACATCGACGGGGAGGTCATCCACTATTCCCATCGGATACTTGACCGAACGGTCAGCAAGTTGTAATGTCATGCCGGTGGGCTCTAAGTCTCCCATCCATATTCTCTTGTACAATGATAGGGGCATTAAGCTGACGCTCGCACCAAGATCGACGAGCGCCCTCTGGATTTGCACTTCCCCAATAGAGCAAGGGATGGAGAAACTTCCAGGGTCCTTGAGCTTGGGCGGATTTGCACGCTGAATGAGTGCGCTGCACTCCGCCGTTAACACGGCCTTTTCTTTTCTAGATCCCCGTGTCACCAAGTCTTTCAAGAATTTAGCATAGGAGGGGATCGTCTCTATGGCCTCGAGGAAGGGGATTTGAAAGCTTAAATCCTTGACCATGGCAAAAAATTTGCCATACTTCTCGTCGATTTTTGCTTGGGCCAAACGTTGCTGAAAGGGCACAACGGACTTGAAAACCTTCAAATTTCCTTCTTCTTTCTTCTTCTCTTCTTCGGGGGTTCCCTCCGGAGCCACAATTTTTGGCGACGGGGCACCGTCGTCATTAGCCTTTTCAATTGGCCGCTCAACGGCCAGTGGTGCTTCCGGTTCCCTGGGTGGCACTCTAGTAGGAATTTGTGTCCCGCTCCTCAAGACTATGGCAGACACGTTCTCATGCTCATGTGTGAGTGCCAAGGTCTGTTTTACCCCCTAGGGTTCACCTCAGGCTGTGGCGGTAATAAATTCTGTGGTCTTTGCAGGTTCGCCACTTGCAACCCCAACTGGGTCACCTGATCGTTGAGCACTCTTTGTCCCATCTCCAGCTTCAGATTGATCTTCTCCTGGTTGGCTATGTATTGAGTCAAGAGGGACTCAACCGGAGAAATGGCCCTCTGCTGGCCGTATTGCTGCTGGGTGGGCAGCTGATTCCTAGGAGCATACTGTTGATACTGCGGTGGAGGTTGTTGCTGTTGAAATTGCTGCTGCTGAAACTGCTGCTGGGGCCTAGCCGGCTGATATATCTGCTGTTGTTGCTGAGCCGGTTGTTGGTAAGGTGCCCGGTAACTGAGGTTCGGATGATTCCGGTTGTTGGGAGAGTAGGCCGGGTTTGAGTTGGTTCGTGGTGGAAATGGCGCATTCCCCGTAGGATTGTAAAATAATGCGCTCGCCTGATCCAACGGAGGTGAGATGTCACCCCCGTCGAACTCTCCAAAAACTTCGGATTCCACCGCAGCAATCTGTTCTGTACCGGTGCCACCGGCGCCTACCATCAATGCGGAGATCTGGGTTGACAGCAAGTCAAACTTGCTTGACAATTTGTCGACGTCTTCGACTCTATGGATGCCCCCAGATCTTGGTGTGGCTCTCTCGTCACACCACCGTTCATTGTTGGATGCCATATTTTCCAAAATTTGTCCGGCATCTTCTTCGCTTCTTGACATGAAGGACCCTCCAGCCGCGGCGTCCATGGAAGACTTTAAATCGTCCCTCAGCCCATTATAAAACAGATTTATAATCTGCCACTTAGGGAGCTCATGGTGGGGACACCTTCTCTGCATCTCCTTGTATCTTGTCCAAGCCTCATGCAAGGACTCGTGGCTGGCCTGGGAGAAGGAGGAGATCTCACTCCTCAGCTTCATGGTCTTCCCCGGGGGAAAGAACTTCGTCAGGAAAGCATTTGAGAGCTTCTCCTAGGTGTTGAATGTATTCGGTTCCTTCCCCCTAAGCCACATCTTGACCTTATCTCGCAAGGAGAAGGGGAACAGCTTCAGTCGGATCGCCTCAGTTGTGACACCGTTAATCCGGAAGGTGTCACATTTCTCCAAGAAGGAGTCTAGATGCTCGATCGGGCTCTCCATGGGTGCACCCGAAAACTGATCCTGCTGGATCCACGTCACCAAAGATGGCTTAAGCTCAAAGCTTTGGGCCGTAATAGCTGGAGGACGGATGGCGGAGGTGGACTCGATAGAAGGCATCGAGTACTCCAACAGGGACTTGTGAGGCGGGGTGTTCTCCCCCATGGCTTCAGGATCCTCTCTTCTTCGCTTCTCGGCGGCCAAACGCCTTAGGGTGGCGTTTATCTCTGGATCAACGGGGATCAAGTCGTCGAGACTTCTTGAACTCCTGCGCATGAAAACCAACAAACACCCGTGAAGCGACAAGTGGGAAAAAACAGATAAGATAAGAAATAAAAATAAGAAAATAAAAAGGAAAAAGAAGAATGCGAAAATTATCGCGAGGTAGGGATAAGAGCTAGACACTAGGGTTCATGAGATCCTAAAATAACAAGCACGTTGCCTCCCCGGCAACGGTGCCATAAACTTGACCGGCGCCCCGGCGCGGTGCTAACGGGGGCGCGGAAATCTAAATATTTGTAACCGCAAGCGCACGGCGTTGTAGTGTGGCTTGGGGGTCGAACACAGGGAGGCGAGGATGTGCTTGTGTCAAAGAGAACCAAAATCACCCCGTGGGCGAGCTAGCCCAGATCGAATGATGGGTTGTCACGGTAAAGGAATGCAAGGTATAAACAATATGAAAATAAAACCCGGCACTTTGGTTTCCACCCCAACGAGCGACTCTCACCGATACGGCCTACGGGTAGGATGGCGATCGGAATTAGGGTCTAATGGTGAGACGTTGCCTCTAAAAGTGGTACCGGCATCCCATGGGCCCGATATTCCGGTCGGTGCCCAGGATGATACGCCGGACTTCCCGGGTTCGATCAGTGGGCACTCCCGTGTCCAATAACACTGATCGACTCCGGGAGCACTAAGCTCGCAACGATAACTCCCAACGTCTCATCCTGCCGCTCCCGCGCGCTAGGATTCGGCGTCTACACTAAGGGCGTGAGCTATGGCTAGGGAGTCAACCGCCAAGTTTATTCCCCCATGGCCCAATGGTCAAAGGCGGTCTTTTTCCCGCCGATGACAATAAAACACCCCGCGTAACCGTTAGATTCCTAATCCCTATCGATTTCCTAACCCTATGGATGCATCGGAAAGAGCCCCCGAAGGGGTTTCCGCCAAAATCCTGGATTAGGGAACTACTCACAAATATTCATTAAAAAGCGATCTAAATGAAAATGGACCGTTAAAATCATAATCAGACAATAGGAATGCAAAGGTAGTAAAGCAATTAATATAATACTAAATTAAAAACTGGGAAATTACAAAAACTGGGAAATTACAGTCGTCACAAAATGAAGAAAACAGTAAAAAATAACCAACTCCCGAATCTGGGAAACCTAGGGTTCTATTTATAGAAAACGACATCACCCGATCGGTTGACAAGTCAACCGGTAGGGTGAGCCGCTTCCCAAAATCACAGCGCAATGCGGGGGTTTCACCCGGTCAGATCCGAACACTTACAAAAACTGGGAAATTACAGCCGTCACAAAATGAAGAAAACAGTAAAAAATAACCAACTCCCGAATCTGGGAAACCTAGGATTCTATTTATAGAAAACGACATCACACGATCGGTTGACAAGTCAACCGGTCGGGTGAGCCGCTTCACAAAATCACAGCGCAATGCTGGGATTTCACCCGGTCAGTATGAACTGGTCGGTTGGAACTTGGTGCGGTCGGTTGGATCTTGGTGCCGACCGGTTGGATCTTGGTGCAGACCGGGTGAGGAGACCGGTTGGAGCTTCGAGTCTTGGCTGTTGAAATTCAGCTACAGGTGAACCGATCGGATGAAGGTCACCCGATCGGTTGGAAATCAGCTTCGAATTTCCAGAGACTTTGAGCTTTTGACCCGGTCACTGAACCGACCGGGTGACTTCTCATGAGCTCCAAGCTGCGTCCAGGTGGTGCACGCATGCATCACCCGATCGGTTGGAGATGACCGACCGACCGGGTGAGGGGCTGAAAGATGCAATCTTCGTCGTTTGACCCCCTGGATCACGCGTGACTCCTCCCGTTGCTCCGGGGACACATGATATCATCGTTTTACGCCCCAAATGCCAGCAAACTCCTGCAAAACACAGAAAATACGGAAAAGTGAAAGAAAACAAGAAAACACAAGAAAACACGAGAAAACGAATAAAAGACGGCGGTCAAATACGGAAAAACACGGAAGAAAACGTGCGTAAATGTATGAAATATAAACGCACGTCAAGAACCGAGAGATCGAGAGAAGTGGGGCTTGGGATGTGAGTCATAGAGTCTGGGATCTTGAAACTAACAGGAGAAAGCTGGGCTATGATCGTGATAAACCTTCTTCAGCAAATATGAGAGCTAGGGCTGGCGAGGGTGTGGAGGAATCTGTATTTGTAGCTAGGATCCGATGTGAAGGATATAATGTGGGACAGAGGTGGTGCCCTCATAGAGGACACGAGGCTGGGTGGTACACCACAAGAAAAAGAGCTCGTCCTGAAAGACTTTGCCAGTCTCGTATCAACAGAATAGGGTGTTTGCAATGATGCGGTGTACGATACGAAGGCCAGGGTGGATGACGCTGGAGGCCTTTGCCTGTCTCTTTGGGAAGGGTGTAAGTACAGTAATCCTAAACCAAAAGGTTTCGGCTTCGTACTCGGGAGGGTAAGGGTAGTTGTGGTGGTGTGCCTCAGGCTCAAGTGCTCTAGGCCACTTAAAGAGAGGGTTTATGGAATCGTTGGACATGTCGTATTCCTTGTTCATAATACGGAAAGAAAACCCCGATGGATAAGCTTTGAAAGTGGACAAGAATTCCAATGTGAGCCTCTTATAGGTCCTAGCCTCACATTCTAGGAACTCCTCCCATCTGATGTTTCGGAGGAGGATGCTGACAACATTTAAGAGATCTAGTGCAGAAAGAGAGGTGACGCTCGGAAATTTAGTCGGCAATATATGTCTGTAGCTAAGAGATAGGAACATGGTTCGTTGACTCTCATCAACGAAGTTAATTCCTAATGTGTCAATTTGAGGGGGAGGAAGAGGTGTGTTTCCCATCTCAATGGCAGCTTGGGCTTGGGCAACGTCAGCTTGAAAACTCTGGGTTTTACGACGTTAGCCCTTGCCATGGGTGGGACCAGAAGTGGTGGACTTCTTCTTGCGCTCTTTAGGAGGCATTGTGTGAAGAAGTGAGTGATGCAAGGTATGTGGAGTGAAGTGTGTGCAGACTCACTCAAATTTCAGGTGTTTCAGTGAAAAATGCGAAAATGAAATGAGCTATGGAAATAAGTTACCAAACGTTGAAGTTCATTACTGAAATCGATCTCTCCAATGCCTAGAGATGACTTCCTCTTGAGCTAGCAGCTGACCTTGCACCACCCGCGTTGAATTTGAGCTGCAAACCCCTCGAACGAGCTGCTAGGGCTTCCTTGCAACGATCGATTCAGTTGAAAGGGAGCGGATGAGTGAGGACTGATGGAGGGCAAGGGTTTTTGGAGTGATTGGGAGAATTGGGTAGGAGATTGGAGTGGTTTGGAGTCGAGGAGATCGAGGGGGAAGTCGAAGAAGTCGAATCTTTTCGAGAGAAATGAAGCGGAACGGCCGTTTGGAGGGTTGGGGTATATACAAAGCATCGACGCGGTCGCGTCGTTTTTGACCAAACGGTCGCATCGTTCCTGTGGAGTGTGGAGTACTTAACTTGGAAAAATAGCAAGTTACGTGGCCACATCAAGTAGCTTAAACGACAACGTCGAATTGATGGAAAATGAGGCTTAAAATTTGGATTCGACGTAGTCGCGTCATTTAAGTTCACACGGCCACTTAGTTTGGCTTTAAAAAGGGGATCGACGCGGTCGTTTCGATTGATGTGAAACATCGGCATAGATCCTGAGAAAAAAATGGATTTTGATCCGAAAAAACAGAGAGTTACGCGGCATGTTTCGAATTGTTTTAAACGGCTGAGTTGTTTGGCTTGAAAATGAGAATCGACGCGGTCATTTCGATTGATTTGAAACAGCCGCGTGGATCCTGTAGAAGTGGGTTTTGGCCTCGAAACGACAGAGAGATACTCGACCGCGTCGATTTGGCAATGTTTCCATGTGGAATTCGAAATAAATAGAGCCTAGGATTACCCCATTTACGCGGCCATGTGTGTTTTCTCTGCACGGTCGCATTGTTCACCCATTCTGTACTCCTCCTCTCACTCTTCATCTTTCCTCCATGCGGCCGTGTGGATTGGCACCATATGGCTGTGTCGAATGTTTTCCTAGCTTTCCTTCTTCCTCCTCCTACATCAAGACACTTAGTCAAATTCTTGGGTTTTGAGGGCTTATTCAAAATGAAAATCTAAGCTAATCTAAACTATAACTAAGATCTAAATCAAGATATAAAAATGAAATTAGAAACCCTTGGGTTGCCTCCCATGAAGCGCTCGTTTTAAGTCGAGAGCTTGACTCCATTTTTCGATGTCATCATGTCGGCTTAAGGGTGGAGAAGTCCAGATGTCCTCTTCTCTACACTTCTTCTCCTTGATCAGCTCCAAATTATTCTCTTCTTGGTTCCTCAGCTCCTTGGAGACTCGTTGATGCGATCATAGCGGCTTTTCCTTGAATTTTCCCTTGGAGGCTTCTTCGGATTCTTCCTCCGTTATCACTTCTTTCAGCTTATCTTCCTTCTCCAAGGGGGGCTTAACATTGTTGCTCAAAAATAACTCCTCCAAGGTGGTTTCCTTGATTGCTTCTTCAAGGAGGTCCACTTGGTTCATACGATTGTCCTCAATGAATGTTTTCGTTGACTTCTTGAGGTCGAACTCGACCTTTTCTCGTCCCACGTTGAGGGAGAGCTTTCCTCCCTTCACGTCTATGAGAATGCCCACTGTGTCTAAGAAAGGTTGGCCAAGGTTAATCGGGATGCGAGTTTCTTCGGGCATGTCCATTATGACGAAATCGTATGGGACCAAGATTTTATCTATGCGTACCGGTACATCCTCTACCACTCCTGGAGGGTACTTCACTGAATGATCCACCAATTAGAGCGACATGTTGGTTGGTTGGAGTTCTCCCAACTTTAGCTTCTCACATATCCCAATGGGCATCAAACTGACGCTCGGTCCTAGGTCGCAGAGCACGCTCTTGATCTTAAAATCTTCAATTGCGCATGTAATATAGAAGCTCACTGGGTCTTCAAGCTTCTCTACCACCTTCCTCTGAATGATGGTTTTGCATTATGTGGAGAGTAAAACTTTCTCACACCAACCGTCCTTCATAATTATTTCCTTCAAAAACTTGGTGTAAGTGGGGATCTTCGATATTGCGTCGATGAAGGGAATAGAGATATTCAGCTGATTGAGGAGCTCGAAAAATTTCACGTATTTCTCGTCTAACTTGGCTTTTGCCAATATTGACGAGAACAGGACTCTTGGTACATAAGTCCTGGGACGCTCTTCAGATGGGTTCTCTTGCTCCTTCTCAATTGGTTCCTCCATTGACGGTTCAGATTATGGAGATTGTACCTTACACTCGGCTTCCTTCTCCAATCCAGACACAAGCTCTACATGAGCTTCTTCTTCGAATCTAGTTTCCTTTTCAATAATGGGCATGGCAGGGCCCTAAAATTGCTTCATGCTCCTCAATGTAATTGCGTTCACATGCCCCCGTGGCTTCTCTTCAGTTTGCCTTGGTAACTTTTCGTGAGCCTTCGACAGTTGGGAGAGTTGTTGCGCCATCTATGCCATTTTGGTCTCCATTGACTTTAACCTTGACGTCAGCTGTTGCAAGGTAGACGCAAGTTGTTGTGCCGTCGTCATGAGCTACTGCATTGAGTTCTGAAGATAGTCATTCCTCTGCCCTTGAGTCCAAATGTGACTCTCAATCAGCATCTCCAAGACAGACTTCTGAGTAGGGAGATGTTTGTAGGAGGCCTCTGGTTGAAGTTTTAGAATTGCGCTTAAGGAGGTGGAGCTTGAAAATCCTGGGGTTGCTGAGGGTACGGTGGCAGAACTTGCAAACCTGGGGTCCGGTTGGAGAAATTAGGGTGATTCTTCCATCCTTGATTAAATGGGGAGGAGTATGGGTTGTTCGGTGGCCTAAGGTTGTTCCCGTATAAAGTGTTGGCTTGCTCGATGCTCATGCCCGGAGGTGCTACCAAAGATGTGGAACATTCATTGCCTTGGTGTCCCTACACACCACAACCTCACAAAGCGATGCGGTAGGCGGGATAGTAGCACCGAGCCCAAATAAAGAAAGTTGCTTAGATAGAGCATCAAATTTAGCCGAGAGTATGGATACTTCATCAACGTCATACTTACCTCCCCTTCTGGAGGTGTTCCTCTCGTTTCTTCATGAGTCGTTGTTGGTGGCCATGTCCTCCAACAACTTCTTTACTTCGTCTAGAGTCTTACTCATGGTCGTGCCATTAGCGACCGCGTCAATCGACATTCTCACTTCTCGGGTTAATCCATTATAGAACAATTGGATGAGTAGCCAATCAAGCACACCATGGTATGTACAATTGCGTTGTAGGTCCTTGAATCGCTCCCAAGCCTCGTATAGAGATTCCCGATCGAGCTGACTGAAATTGGTGATCTCATTGCGCATCTTCGCTGTTTTTCCTGGATGAAAGTATTCAGTTAGAAATGCAACGGATAGACTATCCCAAGTTATGAAGGTGTTAGGACTATGGCCTCTAAGCCAATCCTTTGCATTGTCCCTAAGAGAAAAGGGAAATAGTCTTAGCCTAATGGTGTCGTTTGTGACGCCATTCATCTTCAAAGTATCCATCTTTTCCAAAAAAATTATTGAGATGGTCGTTCGGGTTTTCCATAGGAG
The DNA here is from genome assembly GCA_030789695.1 of Scilla litardierei. Taxonomy (NCBI): domain Eukaryota; kingdom Viridiplantae; phylum Streptophyta; class Magnoliopsida; order Asparagales; family Asparagaceae; genus Scilla; species Scilla litardierei. The sequence continues at coordinate 177,492,437 of CM061138.1, forward strand.
ATCCTCCAAATTGATCTCGTTGCACGAAGTCGATGAGAGATGGCTTCAACTCAAAGTTATTGAGCTCCACCGGTGGATTTCAGATGCTAGATGTGGACCCATTGAATTGCATGGAGAATTCCAAGAGCGATTTAGGAGTCGGAGGTGGTGGCGGTGGAGGACCATTTTCGGTATTTTTTCTCTCCACCATTGATCCAAGAGCTAGTCTCCTCCATGTTTTAGCGTTAAGCCTTCTTACATTGGCCTCAATCTCAGGATCTAGCAGACGCAAGTTCGCAATGCCTTGACATCTCCTGGACATACAAGAGAGCTAAACCAAAGAAAAATGTTGATAGCACCAAGAATCAATAACAAAGATAAATATGAACAAAAATAAAAAGAATATGCAGTCTATCAACAAAGACTAAAATCGATATCAACCCGCGCCTCCTCGACAACGGTGCCAAAAAGCTTGTCCGCTTGTGCAAACGTTGATAAAATTTATACCGCAACGCACGATGTCGTGTGTAGCACTACGAGTCGAACACAGGGAGGCGTTCATTGAGTACCGACTTTTTGGTCCTTATTCAAAAGCTATGTAATCAGATTGGTGATTGAAGAGAGAATAAAAGTGTGGAATCAAGGGATAAAATCTCTAGGGCTTAGAGTATCCCCACCATTGAACTAGGGTTAGGGCCAGATTAATAGACGATCGATCGTTGGGTTCATTGGGGCTCAGGAGAGGTTGTCTAACCTAAGTGCATTCACCTACCCCCCACTCTCGTGGTGTATGATAGGGTATTCCCTTATGTTAACTCCCGCTCTCACGAGGGAATGATAGGTCGATCCTAACTTATACCGATGCTGACTCTCGCCGATACATCGGTATACGTCAGGTGCATTACGCTCGACGAATGTCCTCAATCTTCTTCCCAACCATAGTGGAGCTTGGGGATTGGACATATATTAGGAGTGCTCTAATCGATACATGACTCTCACCGGTCACACCGATAGGATGGATCCTCGTAAGGATCGAAACCCTGATTGGTCCCCGCTCTAGCCGGTGGCCAATCCGATCACCTCAAAGGGATGTGGTCGAATGTACGACGATAATTGGCATCCCAATATATCCCAACTACTCGATTAACCTAGTAATTAATCAAAAGTTAATCCAAGCCATGGCCCTAATCCAATGGGGTTCAACCCATTGTCCTAGATAAAAACTACTCACTACCCATTGCAATAGGGATTATTTCTAGCATTGGATAAGCAATGAAAGCCATGGATTTAGAGTTATAGGCATGAAGTATATCAACACATAATAACAATCACAAAAGAGGAAACTTCTATTAAGAAAAATTAATCTATTACAAAAATAACAAGCTAATACAATAAAAGATTGCTGAATAAAAGAGAGTTAAATCCTTAAAAAACACTTCAAACCCCCAGAAAACACCAGAAAAGAAGATGGGTTCCCTCAAGGAGGAAGAAGAGCTTATATACATTCACTCAAAAGACCAAAAAGCCCCCCAACTGCTCCCAATCGACGCCCAGGCGCTTTAGAAACACTATTCGACCCGACCGCGTCGAAAATGACGTGGTCGCGTTGTTCTCTTGTGTAAGTTGGGTGCGGAGGGGTTACATCGACGTTGTAATGATCCTAGTAATATATTTGTGTTGTGTATTTGTACTTGTTTGTTATAGTGTGTAGTGTATATAGTAATAATGTATTTTATGCCTACGTGGTTGCCTAATGTTGAGCTATGAGCAAAGATAAGCCTAGATGGATGTTCTCTTGTATGCTTGAGTATATGGTGTGAAGCATATTAGAGAGAAGTTAGTGGGTGTAAGTTGGTGTAGAGAGTGAGAATGGGTGTATAATCAAAAGTGATGTGTATTTTGTAAGTGTGAGAGAGTGTGTAGAGTAATAAGGGAGGTGTGATGAGCAAGTGGGGATGTAAGGAAGGGAGAGGAGTAGTGGTCTTTGCACTTAAACCCAGGAGATTGCATTGATACCCAATCACTTTTCATTTCTACCCAAAATTGGACTAGTTTCCAAAAGTGATATAAGAAAGGGGTTTTATGCAAAATTTCCTCTTATGTCATGACTTGAAAATAGAAGGGGAAGGTGGAGGGCCAATATGAAGAGAAATAATGATGAGGGTTTGTCATGTTGCATAATGGCAAGGTGTTAACTAGTGGAGGTTGAGGGGTATTTGAAAAAGGGGTATTTTGGTCATTTTCTTTAGCAAGAATCTTCCACACACCCCTACACACTTCTCTCACCAGCATCCCAACCTCCCTCTCTCTCCCCTACATCAGTTGGGCCGAAATTTCTCCAAGGAAAAAAAACCAATGAAAAGAAAAGAGAAGAGAAAGAAAAGAGAAAGAGAAAGAGAAAGAGAAAGAGAAGACGAAAAGGAGAAGAAAGGAGGGGGTTATGCTAGGGTCTTGGAGGCTTGAAGAGAGGCCAAGGAGGAGCCATGATGGAGCTTGGATAGAGCTTGAAGAGGAGTTCATGCAAGGGTGGAAGATGGAGCACTTTTAAGGTAGGATTTCCATCTCAACTAGTATTAGAGTTGCATGCTTAGTTTCAAAGGAAATCTTGCATCTTTATTTATTCAAGAGAACTCATACATCATTCTTATAAAATCCTCTCTTATGATTGTTGTTGTTGTTGTTGTTGTTGTTGTTGTAACTCTTCTTAAGTTAATTCTTGTGGAATGACATTAGTTCTTTATTTTGAAGTTGCTGGAAGTTAAGACAGAATTACATGCTCATCGTTTTGCTTATACCTCATAATATAGAACTGAGATAGGTCTGAAAATTTTATGAATTAAGTATTGAACTTTTATCTACAACTTTCATGTTGAGAACTTTTTCAAATTCTGATTGTAACTAGGGGTTAAAATTAAATTTTATCAACATGTCTGATTTTATCCAGTCTAGACACATTTAACCAAAACAGTGATCAGTCCCTCCATACATAATGAAATTTAGTGTTTTTAGTCTCGTTGGAAAGTTAACTTCATGTCTTATAACTTTGTAGTTTTCTATTTTTGCTAGTTCTGTCCGTAATTGATAGTAATTCATTCATCGAGTTAGATCAGTTTCTGTTTTTACTGGCAGCATTTCTACCTGTTAGGAAATAAATCACCATAAATCACACAGTGGAAATTTCCTCTTGAAATTTTATCATTGAATCCAAAACACATATATCTACAACTTTCATTTGTATTGCATGGTCATGTTCAGTATCCAAAAAAGGAGAAAATTGCCTATGTATGTGATTGTTGTGAGATTTTCTAGCAACCCGAAATGCACAAGTGTGGGATTTGGTTCTAGTGATGGATTTCTAGCTTTCCGTGTTGCAAATTATGAAGGACACTTGGTTAAACATGTTCTTATGTCAATACTCAACTTATGCTTACTGGAGTTCCTCCTCTTTAACCATGTTCACCTTGTATTTGCATGTTGTTAACCTTATTGTTGAAGTTGCTCTTGTTGTTGATGTTGTTGTTGGTATTCAAGTGGAACATTGTTGAGATTGGTGTGGTCCTTATAAAGGAAAGATGGCATGTCTATGGCAAGAAATGAAGATGAGAACGAATGGCAATGAAGATGTGGATGTTTACTTTATGCATCATTATGTGATTGTGTAATTGTTTAGTCCTCCACAAAGGAGGGTGACACGAGGATTGGGGGACAGTCAGTAGTGGGAAAAACATAAGGGGCTGGACGGTTATGGTGGTTGGTGGCCCTTGTGTCCTGCCCGAGTGGTGAGGAGTGGCGAAAATTAGGTGAATTGATGAAAATGAGAAGGGGAAATAAGGGGAAAACAGGGCTCCTTTAGTAAGAGCGTGTATCGGGGAGTTTGCCTGTTTCATTCCAACTGGGAGTGAGGTTCAATCCCAAGAGGGTCTACCTGCTACTAAGAGTCCAAATCACTACTTGATAACTCTAATTACTTTTGTAGTATTGATGAATATTGTTTACTTGTGTTTCCTTCACTTGTAGTTCTTTATATTACTGCCATAGCCCTCTTATGCCATACTTTACGTCCATGTTACATGCATTGTACCACATCCATGTAAGGACTAGTTGGGGTATGGAATTCCTACTGGGTCACGCGTTGTCATGCACCACCGTTGACTATTACCTGTGTGGGTGTGGGTGTGGGTGTTGGTTGGTTGGAGCAGAGGCTGGAGTTGGAGTTGGAGACATCAGATAGTCGATAGTTGAGTGTGGGCTGGGTGGTGAGACCAGTGGAAGAGACACTTGTACTTTGGGTTTTTGTTGTTGGTGAGAGTGGTTTGCACTATATGGAATGTTGTTTATGGTTACATTGAAATGTATAATATGAATTACCTTTAGCAGCTCAGTGTTCTGTTCAGTGTTGCTCTGTGGCTTTGTGTTATTCATGTTCTGGTTGGTTGTTTGTATGGAGCACTACTGGTACTATTTCTAGCGGTGCGTAGTGGACCTGCAGATATGTTTCGTTCTTGTCGTGCACCTTGTCTCCCTGAGTATCCTAGGGAGCAGGTCGCGACAGACATGGTCACATCGCTAGGGATGCGGCCACGTCGAATCCGACTTCAACGTCCTTGTCAGCATCTCAACAGTCGCGTGGAGCGACCATTTGGTCTTTGGTTCTTCTGGATTACGTAGCTGCATCGTCTGTTGTCATGTGGGCTACATCGTTTACAGTCTTCAACTCTTCTCATCAGCGACACTATCGTTTAGATGTCGATGAAGCGGCCGTGTAGATACTAATTCTGAGCTCATTTGACGTGATCGTCTGTTGCAGTTTACCGCGGCTGCGTGGGGTTGTGCTCTGCTTCTTGGGTGCTGTGATACACATGACCGTGTTGAATTGATGCGGCCGTTTGGATCACAGTGCTTCACTAATTTTCCCCTTTTGCATAGTTTGATCTCCCGGCTCCGCTTCTTTTGCTCTTTCACGCTATATGCACGCCATATGGTCCATAATCAGCATGTATTTCCTGCAAAGCATAGAAGGGACCATAAAAGCGAAAGAGGGAACAGAAATGGGGGAAACGGGGGGAAACGGTGAAATAAATAATGAAAAACATGTATGAAAATGGGGAAAAATTGTATACAATAAACACCCATAAATAGACTTAAGGATTTTCTATGTTCATTCTAGACCACACATTTGAATCTCTTCTAGATAATTTCCTTGGTCTCTTAGAATCCATAATGCTTGTCTTGCCTGGATCTCATCCAACTAATCGTCCTTACTTGAGGCTAGATATAACGGTTCATAATCATTTCTGATATAATGTCAAACTGTTTGACCACTTTGTTAAAACATATGTTCTGGCTCCTTGATGCCTTGCATGCCTTTTATTCTCTCCTACTAACCTTGAAAACTCTTTAGCTGATTCATATAAGTTTGTTCTTCTAAATCATATTTAGAAAACAGACTTTACATGCATATTCTAGTTTTCATGGTTATCATGAGCATTGACATCGAGTCTGATCCGAATAGATCTGTACACAGCTATTGGCAAGAAAGTTTCATCACAATCCGTTTATAGGAGTTTTGATAATAACTGTTCTCAACCAGCATAACTTGAACTTCAATATTTTCCATCTGCACTAATCTTCTGTCTAAAAGATTCTCCTGAAGCCTAATGGAACACTTTCCTTGGGCATGTCTTCTAAAGGTCCATCCCGAATTTACGAGCAAGGACCTTTTTGAGATTGCATTAAGCCATTTCTTAGAGTCTCTACTCCGAATGGCATATTGGAAGTTAGATAGGCCATCATCAACTATGATGTTTTACTCGACTCCTTCGTCTCATAAGGCTGGAGTAATCATGCGACTTCCTAACAATTAATTTGAGGAATATCATATTGATAAGGTCCTCACTGAACCTTATTAAGAACCTGGGCATTATTCTCTGGGGCTTAATCCAAAAGGATGATTGTAACTCAAAGTCACTTGTCATATATCCCACCAAGTCTAACAGAGTGTGATTCATCCTCTCCAACACACAGATGTGTTAAGAGAACTGACCTGAGGGAAATCTCCTTTTCTGTAATTAAGCAAGAATTACATAGCTAAGTATTCGCCTCTTCGATCTGATCGAAATAGTTCTAATACTCATGTCATTGTGTTCTCTATTTCATCAGACTTGTGTTTCATCAAGAACACGTGTCTTAATAAAATAAGAATATCATATCATAGCTAATTTAGACTTGGGTCTGAATACATCTGTATCTATGAGACTAGGAGTTCTCAACTCATTCTCTCACTTCTTACAGAAGCAGTTTTGGCCATCATACCTTTGAGACAAGACTTACAATTATGTTTCGACCCTTAATACGATAGGTCAACAGACCCCTCTTTAGTAAGTATGTCCTCTCCGGTACGGCCTACTCTATTTTGCCATATATAAGTTTTTTATAACTTGTGCATTCATGCATTAACACCTAATACGATATCGTTATACAAATTACTCACACCGAAACATTACTTCAGAAGCAAAGTGATGACATTTGACAAAATGTGTTAGATGTCCTCTTTGGTCCACGAAACAATACGTGTTGCTTTTGTATTCCTTTTGTATAACAATTATCCTGAAACTGTGACATCAAATATGCCACATTTTCAGTTCCTCATACTTTTACCTTTTCTTATGATAGACAAAACTTTCTTTTTCAACCGACTTTCATAAATGCCTTTTTCTGTTCTAAATCACATTTTGACATTACACATCCCAACACAAATATTGGCTGTGCAAGCACCCATGCATCCAAACACTTGAGCTTCACAATCTTGAGTTGTTTCAACAAGTTGCTTGACTCAAGATTTGATTTGGATACATAGTCTTGCACCGTTTATGCACTCATCTTCGAGTCAAACAGTTTGATCGAAGTCTCGAACTTTGCGGATCGAAACCATTTTCCGTACAACCTTGAGTTGACTCCACAAGCATATGGAGAAACATGCTTTAAACATCAGTATGTTCTAGCTGCCCCTGAAGCACACTACTCATATAGACGAGTGACAAGTAGCGTACTTTCATTGTGTTGGACTTAGAGCTCAAGGAAATCTTTGTCCTTAAGCTAGTGTATGAAGGAACTATCCTATCATGCACCACGAGAGTCGGTGGTAAAAGAATACCCTTAGATTAGACGACCTCTCCCGAGTCACAATAAATCCAACAATCGGTCATCTATTAATCCAACATTAACCCTAGTTCAATGGCAGGGATACACGAAGCCCTAGAGATTTTTATCATTTGATTTCACATTTTATTTTTCTCTTCGACCACCATTAGATTGCGTAGCATTCGAACGAAGAAGAAAAGCGATACTCAACGAACGTCTCCCTGTGTTTGACCCGTTAGCGCTACATGACACCGTGCACTTGCGGCATTATAAATTCTAATGGCGGATAGACCCATAATCCGAGAGGCCTAAAGACCACTCTCTACTCAACTCAAAAGTCTTTCTCTTTGATATGACCTAGTCTACTTTGTCAAAACAGATTGTTTCTTTGCGTTTTCATGTACTAGCTCTTAATACACCATTGTTATTAACAGTATATACATACAGTATATTCCCATATTCATGCAATTTTACCATCAAAGAAATAAGTTCATAACTTTTATTGATAGTAAATAAATTTCTGACAGACGGAGATTACATTGCATATATCAGTTTGGGAACATGGTACTGCTTCAAAAACAAATGGCGACACTTGCCAAGATGTATTGGACATCTCTTGTAGTCCCAATAGCAATGCTTGCTCCATTGTCGACCTTTGAGAATGACCTCTTCTTTTCAGCCTTCTACTCCTTCTCAACTCATGTAACTAATTACAGACGTGAGAAATTTCACTGGTATCAAATACCATGCTTTTAGAATTTATAAAAGAATTATACTTTGTATAGCAATTATAACCGAAGTTGAGGCATCAGTATGCCCATTCTTTTTTTGTTCAAGGAACATCTTGTTGTTCCTCCTCCAGTGCCCTTTCTTGTGGTAGAAATAGCACTCTGCCTAAGCCGATGCCCCCCTTTGTCACCTTTCCCTTACCCTTCTCTACGCTCTTTTTAGGTTGAATGGCATTCTTCTTCTTTCCTTTGCCCTTAGGCTTGGTAGTAGAAGAATAACTGACAACCAAAGCACGACCTTGTCTTTCAAGCCTTCCTCAAATTACCAAAGCATGTTGAGGAATCCAGAAAGTTCAACTTCAATCTTGTTCATAATAAAACTACTTATGAACGGGGAAAATTTTTGGATAAGAGAATTAAGGACCAAGTCCCTAGAAAACTCATCGTTTAAGATGAAACCAAGCTCTGCGAGATCCTCAATGTATGCAATCATATTGAGTACATGATCTTGGACTGCACCCCCACTCATCTTTGTGTTAAATAATTTAAACGAAGCCTCGAACCTTGCGGCTCAAGATGACTTCCTACACAACTGTTTAACATTCAAGAAAAATACTGCGAACATCCATATGTTCTGTAGGAAGATATATGCCCTCGAGGCAATTTATCCTAGAAAACACCTTGTTCGAATAAATGGTACTAATTATCATAGTATGATAAAAATGTTTTTTTAATACTTGGATAATTTTCTTAGACTTAAAGTAAGGTCACACACATATCTAGATGGAGATCTCGATTATGGGAAGTGAATGATCGATAGGAACTTAAGTCTTAAAACGTTCATGGTCATAGATATGTCGAGTAAAGGATTTCAGCACATCAGACAGACCATTGTGTCTTTGTCTTAACCTAAAGTGTAATGATGATCTCATAATCATTCGACCAGGTGAAGTCGGAGACAAGGCACATGCGCTCATTGGAGAATGAGTCCACTGAACGACCAAATAAAGAGTTATCAAATGGCTAACCTTAATAAAACTATCATTAATAACTCTCTAGTGATGATAGGCTAGTTGGTCCTTTAGACTTGAGCTCATTGTACGAATTGTTATGACCTTAGATTGCAAAGAGAACACTGGATGGGGGTGAATAGTGTTTATAGAAATTAAAATTCCCTAGAAATTTTCTCCCTAAGATTAATATAGAATTACCTAATATCAATCTTAATCAACAAATACTTGCATCTATGAAATAAGCACATCGGAAATAATAAATTGCAAGTTTGATTCAAACCAAGATAACAACCACGAACACCACGATGTATCCTGGTTCACCTCTCCAGGGCTTCGTCCAGTCCCCGAAACTCTTGTCGGGCTTTAGTCCACTATTATCAGTAAATAGTACAAAACACCTCCTGCCAAGAGGATTTACAACCACCTTGCCTATAACAAGTATTTTTCCTTGCATCACAATCCGATGACTTTTACTTGCCTCAGAATCTGAGGACTATCACAACTCACTACACCCAAGTGAGAAAATACTTACAATGCTTTTAAAGGATTACCTATAGCATTTTCAATTTGAAGCCCAAGTGTTGAAGTGTAGCTATAGGATGATCTTGATCTTAAAGAAAAGAAATTTGGAAGCTTTGGGAGATCAAGAAAATAAGGCCAAAAATATTTGAAATGCAATTTAAAATATGGCTAAGAGAAGATTTTGAGAGCTTGAGAAAGAACATTGAAAACCCTTTTGAAACAATAATTTTAGATGAAAAATCTTCTTGTATGAAACCCAAGCAAAATCCTTCTATTTATAAAAATGAAAATCATTTTAAAAAACTATTTCAAAAATGCATCAATCAAGGATATTTGAAATTTGAAATTCAAATTATTTCCAAAATATGTTTGCATTAATCAAGGAGATTTGAAATTTAAAATTCAAATTATTTCCAAAATATGTTTGCATTAATCAATGAGATTTGAAATTTGAAATTTGAAATTTGTTGTAAACCATGGCGGCTACAGAACCTCGTAGCCCTATATTTATAGTAATAGGGTTACATAATGGGTGGATACCCACTAACGGTTTGGGCCTCCAAAGCCCGTTTATAACACTTCCCCTTATCCATCCATTGTTGTAAGCCGTGATGAACGCTTCAGGGTTCATAGAGCTTATCTGATCATGGGTCTATGGATACTTCTGGATCCCAAGTTTAAAAGTACTTGCCTCGTTAAAACCTTTGCCAAGGAAAACCCAGTGGGAAAAACCAATGGCTAGGGGAAAAGAGTACAAGTCTCTATAACTTCCCCTGATCGATGGATATCACTAGAGGTGGATACTTCTGGATCCTAAGTTAGGGATAACTGCCTCGTTAAAACCTTTAGCTATGGAAAACCCAGTGGGAAAAACCAATAGCCAAGGAAAAAGAGTACAGTTTTCGTAACTTCCCCTGATTAGTGGGAGTATTTAGGGGGTGGATACTTCTGGATCCAGAGTCAATAAGGTTGCCTCATTAAAACATTTAGCTATGGAAAACCCAGTGGTAAAAACCAATAGCCAAGGGAAAAGAGTACAACACTAGATTTGACTCCCCCTGATCTGTACAAGCTGCAGGCTTGCAGATCTCCTAGGCAACTATACATCAATCTCTTACAGTGTTCCGATTATAAGTACAAAGTACAAGGCATCGCTCACCTATACAAGACATTGCTCATCTATACAAGTATCGCTCATCTATGGCAGCTACTGAATCTGAGGGATCTCTTCTGAGGAGGAGTGGTCTGCGGACTCGGTAGGTAGCATCACGTCTCTGACCCAGTCTTCACTGTGTCTGCGAGGTACTGCAGGACCTGGCTATGCGTACTTATGATTTACTTCTTGGATTGATGAGCCTCTGGGGATGGTGGGATTGATGTTGCCTTGGAAGTATGCTTTGCTGGTCTCCAGGAGTTGGTCGCTTCTTTGTTGCAGTCATTGCGATGATCTGCAACATGTATCTGCAAATACATTTAACATGTTGTATGATCCTTGACCCTTGGAGATAGCGCAGAAGCTACATATCTCTGGTCCAGTGGTGCGTTGCAGGCGCTGCACTGTATCTGGTTAAAGTGTTTACTGCCAGATAAAGGAGTGTACAAAAGACATTTGAGTAAGGCACTTCAGGACCTAGGATATCCTTCCCCTCTTCCAGTGAATTGAAGGGGTCTTAATATGCATCCATACAACCAGTAGGTGTATTGGTGGATTGCAATTTTCCTTGTTTCTTCATCGACTGTATGATAATTTCATCTTCTGGATGGTAATTCATCTGCTGGATGATTATTCATCTTCGGGATGATTATTCATCTTCGGGGTGATGGTTTCATCTTCGGGATGATTATTCATCTTCGGGATGATGGTTTCATCTTCAGGATGATAATTCATCTTCATGATGAAGGTTTCATCTTCAGAATGATAATTCATCTTCAGGATGATTATTCATCTTCAGGATGAAGGTTTCATCTTCAGGATGATAATTCATCTTCAGGATGATGGTTTCATCTTCGGGATGATAATTCATCTTCAGGATGATGGTTTCATCTTCGGGATGATAATTCATCTTCAGGATGATTATTCATAAGGGTATGTTGTCACATCATCCATAGCAACATAGCCTAAAATTATCTTTGCTAATCGCATGGGTTTCGCAATCATGACCAAGGAGCCTGATGCATCAGTTTGATTAATTTTGTAAGTGAGTTAAACTCATCTTACATGGTTACTTCTTGGTTTCTGCGAAATAAACCTCTAAGGCTATAGCGTTTTGCTTATAGCATACGCTTTTATTTATTTATACAATACTCGGTAGCCCACAGGTTTGATATCTTTTCATATCAGCACTTCAGGTCCAAAACACTTCACATTTCATAAGTGAGTCCAGCTCAACTTATTAGTGCCTCGTTCCACATAATTTGGCCAAATTTCTGCGTTTGCTTCAGGAAACGTAGATTGTGAACGATATTAATGGTAAAATGAAATGTGAGTAATTGTCGACAAGTGTGTTTTATCCAAATACCTCTCTGTGTACGTACATTATTCAATTTATTCCAGATTTATCTCTTCTGGAGATTCTGGAAAGGGAGAGGATATGGAGATGAGCTCACTTTCTTGTGGTGGTATTATTTTAGGGTCTCGTGGTATGTCCTCTCATCCATTTGAGGATATCCACTTCTGCTACTGGTAGATTGCATCCATTATAGTTGGTATGTCAATCCTAGCTGGATTTTTAGTAGCAGGGATGTGTGAATTTGACAATATTTATATTGTTAGTAGCTATGTCTGATAACTGTTTAACAGTTTCATAAGTGTGGATCTTCATAATCTCATCACTATTCATGATAATCAGATCATAGGTATTAATGTTTTAAATGGTCCATAGTGGTGATATGGGGATGTATACTCATCATGGCTACATCGATAAGATGTGCACTAAACGCTTCCCCGTTAGGGGATCTTGGAAACTGTTTATATGAGGTGATCAGGCTCATATAAATAGTTTCTAAGGAGGCGTTCTGATGGTTTGCATGTTCCCATATGGTCACCTACAACTGGATTTCTAGTGGACAAGTAATCCGTTTAAATCATTTTAATGATTCACATATAATCCATTACTGGGTGTGAACACAAAGCTTCAGGGTGTTCAATTTTCTTCCCGTTGTTAAATTGATTTCCCAGTGTTATCCCAAAAATCCGCAATAAGCTCGACTTCAATGAAGTTGAGCATAAAACTAGGGATATGAACCCGTCAAGGCTCCATCTATAAGATGTGCTCTAATGCCTCTCCCGTTTGGGGATCTCGGAACATATTCATCTAGGAGGGTTAGTCCCGATGAATAAGTTCCACTGCGGCATTTTTGAGGGTGGTATGAGGGTAAGTAAAAGCCCAACCAATATCCCAGTAATGTAATATGTCCGTTGTGATTAATAATAATCGACTGCGGTTGGATAACAAGGTTTTGATTATGACCATTTTAAGAGGATATATAGATGAGTACTCTAAGGTACATCATCAGCCATATGTAGGGAGTGTGTGAGTCCACTTTTATCCCTCAAATACTCTCAAGAGGCCTAAAGGTCTCATTCATCTAATGATAGTATATCATCTTAAATTCGTTTGAGGAAGTGAGGAGAGTCAATGTCCACGTGAATGGAGATGATCTCATAATCATTTTTCCCATTTGAATGGGATAATGAGAGTTTCACCCTTTTTTGAAGAATCTTCGGGTTCGTCTGGTTAATGATGTCTTGCATCATCAATCCAGGGTGACATCGATCCGAAGTTGGTCTATTCTGGACACTTCTGGTGTTCCAAATTAATTCCTCTGTTCGAATTTATGTGGGACTTTTGAACGTCCATTAAAATGCTCAAGTTAATTTTGTCCGGTAATAGGTGAACTCTGTTCAAACTGTGAAGGATTACATCTTCACAATGACTATTATGCGGATGATAGTTGGATAAAGCTTCAGGCTTTATTGGTTTCTTGAGTCATTATGGATTTCATTTTGATGAATATCCTTTGAAACTTTATATGTTTCAGAGAGTACATGGCATCCTCATTTTAGGAGTATTCAGGATGACAAATCATTTACAGTAAAATAAAATGCGTAAAAAGCACATATATACTGCAAGAGAATACTACTAATAATTATGTTAGAGCAACAAGTTTCATAGTCTGATGTGTGTTCTATAAAATATACGACCACAATTGTGCTCATTTTAGACTCATATTATGACAACAGATCAAATTTATTTTCAAAATTTATTTGTCCTCGGGGAGTAGCGAAATATACATACGATCAATTTGACTTTCGTCGTTTAGACTAGATATGTATATATTTTTATATTGCATATGTTAATGCCCATTCATTTTGCAAAAAGCATTATGGGTCTTGTCAGAACTTCTGGTCTGATATTAGGTTGCCATTGCATACTCCATATCGAGGTACATCATATCTTCCCTTTCTCATTTTTATTCAAGACTTTCCCTGTTTTCAGTCGTCCTTATTGTCATTTATAAGGGAGAATGAATATTGGTCTTACGAAGTAGACACATACAAGGGAAATGAGTTAGTCTCTATATTTCCACTTTCTAATTTATGAGAGACTTTTAAAAGTCTATTAGAAAACTCAAGTATGGTCTTCAGGCCATTTCTATTGAGTCGTTCAAGTATTGTGTGGATATAGAATCATGCTCTAAGGGAAACAATTACATGGGTACGAAATTTATAATTTCTCACTTATCTATTAAGCCACGACTTTGGGCGTACGCTTAAAAAAATAAGGTTAGATTCAAAAATCATACCTTATAAAGTGAGATTACTCAAAAGAGTTTGGCGGTGTTATGACAATTGCTGGTGTCAATATTGGTTTATACAAACCATAGATCTGAGAGATCTATTTACCGCGAAATGCGTATTTCTAAAAGAAATCGCATAAATGTTTTTCGTTTAAGCCATCGTACTTGTTAATTTTTATTAGTGTGAAAGGGTGTTGACTTTTGATTTGATTTTGAACTTCAGGGTCGTTTTGGTTTTGAACTCCATGTTCATTTTGTCAACTAGGATATGATGTTAAACTTTTTGAAATCATTATTGATTTTTTGACATAAAATGTTGTCATATCATGAGCGCATCATACATATAATGTAAATCTAGTAAACTAAAAAGTTGTGCTCAATTAACCAAAATTGAAACAAGTATGATGTATACACATGCTATTTATATGCTGTAGGCATTTAAATAATCTTATCGCTGACATACAGTTTTGCTACAGGCATTAAACTATGTCATAGTGATTTTAGCATGCTAAATAAAAATGTACATCATAGAATCATTAAATATGCAGTAGGCAAATAAATTTCTACACATGCATTTAATCATCACAGAAATTTTATAATGGAAATGAAAATTTTTCGTTTAATAATTATTGGACCACTGGGCAACGTCATACACCGTTAGGTTAGTTAACTAACGGCAGAGCGGTCGCAGGATCTTCCTAATTATTAAACGTGTAATAATCAAATAATCCAAGAAAAAATTGCGATGATTTATAAAGCATTAATCAGATTATAGCGAAGGAAAATCGAATTTAAATCTGAAAATCGTTTGAAAATAGTGAATTTTCGGGGTGAAACCCTAGTTAGGGTTTTTGGTCGCGCGGATTGCCGCTTCAGGCGGCTAGGGTTTTCGGACATGAGCGCGCACCGGGGGGGCCTGATACGAGCGCACCGGGGTTTGGGGGCCGCCGCTGCGGGCGGCGGGAGGGGATGGGGGCCCGCCGTTGCGGGCGGCGGGGCCCGCCGCTGCCGATGGCGGGGGTGGCTCCCGCCGTTGCAGACGGCGGGTTTGGCCCGCCGCTGCGGCGGCGGGGCCGCCCGCCGCTGCAGGCGACGGGTCGCGCCCGCCGTCGTATCGGCGGGTTTGGCCCGCCGCTGGCAGCGGCGGGGCCGCCCGCCGTTAGCAATGGCGGTGTGGGAGGGGGGCCGCCGCTTCGAGCGGCGGGCGGGGGGGTTTGGCGCGAGTTTTGGGGGGGTTCGCGTTCCGGCGAGAAGATCCCCTAGGGTTTCAAGATTTGGGGAAGAAGATCATAAAAATAGGATTTTTATTTAAAAAGAACTATTTTTAGTCTTCAAAACAACGTTTTTCATCGTAAAAATTTGATTTTTGTTGATAAAAACGTCGAGTTATCATTGAAAAATTGATTTAGCACGTAGATCTAAGTTAAAACTCCGATCTAAATTAATCAAAAATAGATCTAAGCATGTAGATCTAATCGTATTCGCATAAAAGTTTAGATCTAGGGAGAAAATTACCTCTAGATCCTACCCGCCGGATCTAGCGACGTTCGGTGAAGGAAGCCCGTTCACGTCGCGTTCGTCCGTCGGCAGGGGTTCGGCTCAGCCTCGAGCGTGCTGATAACGTGTTGTAAACCATGGCGGCTACAGAACCTCGTAGCCCTGTATTTATAGTAATAGGGTTACACAATGGGTGGATACCCACTAACGGGTTGGGCCTCCAAAGCCCGTTTATAACAAAATTCAAATTATTTCCAAAAGACTTTTCCAACATTTATCAACATTTAAACAAGGAGACTTTTGAAAATAATTTCAAATTCATTTCAAAAATATTTCGAAAATATTTCTCCAATAGCTATATGCAACAATTAAAATGATTTTGAAAATCTAGCTGTTTGACCCAGATGCCAGGCTGTTTACTAGTAGTCGACTCCCAAGGTGGTAGTCGACTCCCAGAGCATATCCAGTATGGGCTTTGGGCTTGAAAACTTAGAAAAAAATATTTAAAACATTTTAAATCATTTTTGGCATAATCCTAAGTGTGAGTGGGCTTAATCAAAAGGCCTTAACAAATTCCTAAGACTCAAATAAAATTCAAAATATTACATAACATTATTTGAGCTAGCATGCAACTCTTTGTCCATTTGCGTTGGCTTTCACTTAAGCTTGTTGCATAAGCTTCACTTGAATTTGAGCACCTCTTTAGCTTAAGTTTGAGCACCATCTTTGAGCTTCATTTGAACTTGTAATGGCCCAAGTGCCATATATGTAGGGCATGCCTATTTTTGTGTATAGTGTAGTGTATTGGGTATGAATACATTGGTAGTGATATGTATATTGTGGTGTGTATGGTGTATTACATAGTGTGTAAAGTGACTGTACTAGTGGAGTGTTATTTGACTGATTATGACTGTACTTATGTATCGGTATTGAGTATATGATAGTGGATTATAAATGGATATGTATGGCAGTGCATTAGTTAATAATGGTGATTTATATGGTAGTGCACTGTGTATTAGTAATAACATGTTATTAGTAGTAGTGATAGTAGTAGTATTATTCTTGTTCTCATTTTAATTCTTAATTATTAATATTGTTATTATCGAGTGGGTGATTAGCACTAATGGCATTGTGGTTACTACTTGGTTGTGTATAGTAGTTGGGTGTGTGTAGAGTGGTGGGTGTTTAGTAATTAAAGTGTTATGTGTGTAGAATGAGAGGGTGTGTATGTGTAGGGGGCCAGTGTGAAAGGGGTTAGGATTAGTGGTATTGTTGTAATTAGTGGAGTGTGTGTGTGTGTGTGTATGTGCAGTAGAAAAGTGTGTGAAGTAATGGCACACTTGAAATTAAGTGAAGGTATGTGTGTAAGGAGAGATGGCATGTAAAGAAATGGCATGAGTTGTAATTTATATACAAAGTTAGAGGGTAATTCATTAAAAGCCTTGAGGATGGCAAACTTGTAATTAAAGAGGATCGTTAGAAATATCTCTCTTTTAATAACTTCTCCATCCTTCTACATTATTCTTTTTGTTTCTTTTTCTTTTTTTTTCATTTCATTATTCCCTCTCCCTCTCGTTCCCCTTGGGAGGCCGAATTCAGCATCACACACAAAAAAGAAAGAAAAAAGAGAAAGAAAGAATGAATGAATGAATAAATGAATGAAGAAAGAAGATGATGATGATGATGAGAAAGAGAAGGGTTTTCTTATGAAAGGTGGAGGCGTTGTGGAGAGTCTTGTAAGGGTTTTTATGGAGCTTTAATGAAGCTAGGAATGAAGGTTTTTGGAGGACGTAAAGCAAGGATTAGAGGTAGGAATCCAACTCATACTCTTATGACATGTTCATGCATGTAAAGCTTTCACCTTTGTTGCTTTTTAAATTCCTGCAATTTGATAACAACTTCTGTCCTCCATATCTGCTGCCGTGGGTTGAATTGAACTCTGCAAAATTATATTTGCATAGCAATTTAAATTCTACCCCATGCTCATATATCATATGTCATATGTTCAGTTCAGTAATTAGGAGTAAAAATTCCGCCTTTACAACATGTCTGAATTTCATTCAGTCTGGGCACAGTTTGGGAAAAAATGATTTCAGTCCCTGCACACTCTATAGAAATTAGTGCTCTTGGTCTCATTGTAAAGTTAACAACCTGTTTTACAACTTTCTCTTAGTGCATGATTTCGATATTCCAACTGAAACATGACTTAAAATAGCAATTGTTACAGTCCACAGAATCTGTCTTAAAAACAGATTCGACAGGTCTCACCTAATAAATCCCCATAAATTACTCAGTTGGTATTTCTTCTTGACATTTCATCAGTGAATCCATAACACATATATCTGAAACTTTCATTTAAATACCTTCGTCATGTTCAGTATAAAAATATGGAGAAATATGCTCATTAATCTGACTGTGGACAGATTTCAAATTTGTAATGTGTGATGTAGTTTTGATTTCATGTTACCAATGGCATTGGTGTGGTGTTGGGTGATTGAAATATGGGAGGTAGTATGTAACAATGGCCATGCAAGTTTTAAAGTCCTCTCTTTGGATGTAGTTGGTATTGTTCTTCTTGTTGTGATTATGTTGTTGTTGTTGTTGTTGGCACCCTTGATATTGTTGTTGTTGTCATTAACTAAAGTTGTGATAGTTCATGCCTTTATTGAAAGAGAAGTTGCATGTGGAGAGAGGATTGCATTTTCATATAAAGATGCCATCCTTTAAAATATGTGGTGATAATGTTGTAATTGCTCTTATTCATGGCATTATGTTGTAGTTGTTATAATTACGAATGTTATTATAGTTGTCCTACATAATTGATTAAGTCCTCCCCAGAGGAGGGTGATACAGGGTTTGGGTGAACCAAAGTAGTATGTGGACATGAGGGATGGACCGTTTGTGGTTTGTGCTCCTGACGTAGCCCATGAGGCAGGGAATGGCGGATATAAGGAGAAATGAGGGAAGGGCTCCTTTGTTAATAGCATTTCACGCTTGGCTCAGTCCATAGCATGTCTGAGGGAGTTCCAGTTCCACGCCAACTGGGGGAAAGTCCAGTCCCAAAAGGGTCCTACCCATTACCTAGGTTCCAAAACGCTAACCATTTATCTGTGCTTGTTTTTACTTCTTTCTATATCATTGTCTTGTTTATTTTTCCATCTGCCATGTCACGTTTACTTTGTGCATCATACTACAAATGCCATGCCATGCATAAATTTGTGTAGATCGTCCATGCATGAGTAGCTTCTTTAGGAGTGGCATACTAGTGGGAGATTGGAATTCCTACTGGGTCACTCTTTGACGTGCCCCACCGTTGACTTTCAGGTACTAGATGGAGTTGGTAGTAGAAGCTGGAGAGTTGGACTAGAGCAGGTTGGGTGGAGTGTTAGTTGGGTGGTGAGGGGAGAGGAGAGAGTGACCCCTTGTACTTTTGGGTTAGTTTTGGGGGAGGGATGATACTGTATACAATTACTGATGTATAAGGATGTTGCATGATGGATGTTAATGTATTTGGTGAGAGAGTGCTGCTTGTTGTTGTATTTTAAATTTGGACTGTAACAATGTGTGTAAGCTGGTTGAGTGGTTGGTACATCTCTGGATTGTGGCTATGCCGATTTCACTGGTAAACTGCAAGACCTGCAAAAATCAAATAAGTAACGGGCCCCCGAGAGCGGGACGTTACAAGTTTGGTGGCCCATGCAGGTTAGCAAGCGGGGCATTACAGAACTTGACTTGATTTGTTTCTTGCACATTTGCTCCTAGCCTTCTTTGATTTGTTTGCTCCATAACATTTAAGCTCCCTTCATTCATAACTCTTATTTGCGCAATGCATCTTTACTTCATAAACTATATTAAAAAAAATACATTTCCTGTACACAAACTCAATGAAAATATTAGTAGCATAATATGTTGCTCATCATCAAAATAACCATAGGTGGAGACTCAATATCCAACATTCTCCCCCTTTTTGATGATGACAACATATTGCATAAAAACATAAAAACTATGCAATGTTGTCATATCTATCTCTCCCCCTTTGGTATCATTTAAAAGGGTAAAAACGAATAATATACCAAGTGCAAAAAAATATTCTTACATAGGCTCCCCCTCAAGTTTGCATCATTGAAGTTGGATCTCCCCTTAATGTATGCATGGATTTAGAGATTCATTGGAAGCTTCTCTACTAATCCCTTATAATTTTGGTACCTGAAAGTCATACATATAATTTTGGTACCCTTTCTTTGTGGGTCCGTGAGATTAGTCATACATAATAATATTAAAATCAACCAACAAGGAACCAAACCCAGTTGGGTTGAGATTTCCCATAAATAAATCTATAGTCTCTACAAAAATGAACGTTGTTCATAAAACTAGAGATGTAATTATCTTTCATTTGGATGGTTCCAATTTTGGGAATCCAAACTTTAACATATCCAGTTTTAGTTTTAGGAACTCTAGATTGATGATGAGAATTCCTAGCATTTTGATTGGTCACATTATAACTGTTAGTGCACGGGTACGGATCCTCCTGGAG
Source organism: Scilla litardierei (assembly GCA_030789695.1). Taxonomy (NCBI): domain Eukaryota; kingdom Viridiplantae; phylum Streptophyta; class Magnoliopsida; order Asparagales; family Asparagaceae; genus Scilla; species Scilla litardierei. The sequence continues at coordinate 177,512,650 of CM061138.1, forward strand.
TATCTGTGTACCCGATCCATTTGGCACCCATAACCCGATACTCGTCACTCAAAGCGGAGTGTTGTCGAGTCAAACGAACGGATCATTCGACTGTTAGGCTTGCGCTGATATTCAGGGGGAGGTTAATGAGGCCAAGTAAATGGGCAGCCGTTATCTCAAATCTCGGAGGAAATCGTACTCGAATCAATAAGGAACAGTTACACATAATCAAATGGGAACAACCTATAAATGGACAAAAGGACAAAGGTAAATGAGTTCCATTTCCACGGTACGAGATCTAAGACATAGAATTCTACTTTCTCAGCTGATATTTCTTATATTATAGAGCTAACGACGTCAGATCTGAGGTGAACCTCCGTTTGTCGATCTCAGTTGCTCTTAGCTCCCTCTCATCAATAAGTTCCCATACTAACTTAAGCATCAGAAGGGATTTGGGTCGAAACCAATATCCGACCCCCCCAACGTATCTCTGTGGTGTAGATCAACAAATCTCCATCTTCTGCGAAGGTCGTTTCCGAGCTTCCTAACCTCGAACGATCGGTGCATCTGCTATCCAAAGGTCGATCGAGCACCGCACCATCATCAACATCCATTGCTCGACCCGGGTTATTCCAACCTAGGGTCCCACTTCACCTGCTGATGAGGCTCCAACTCAGCATGAAGGGCCTACGTCAGCTTGACAACTATCTCGGTTATTTTTGGGCTTAACAGTTTGGTGCAATCTGTGGAAAACCACGAGTGGACATCCCAATCAACGAAATACCTCAACCATGTTGACTCACCCATCAAGATCCTCCGGGGATGCCTCAACACCTCCCACCATCGGTCTCACCAACATGATAAAGGGAGGTCCCACGTGCCCGGAGCTGTCAACCTCGCTCCAAAGATCCTACGTCGGAAGGTTGATGACAGTATCTATGGGACGAAAGCACCCCAGAGATTCTACGTCTCCTATCTCCTTCTCGGATGAAGATTTGGATGGTGTGGAACTGTCGCATGATGATGTCATCGTCATCACAACCACCATCAACGAGATCATCATAAAGAGGCTACTTGTCGACACCGAAAGCTCGTGCGGCATACTTTTCTTCACCATGTTGGAGAGAATGAGGTTCTCCTCTGTTCGGGGCCCCTAATGGGATTCACGAGACACTCTCCCCGATAGCAGGCATCATCACTCTACCGGTGACCCTCAGCATGTATCCTCGACAAATCACTCGCCTGATCAGTTTAATGGTGGTGAAGATCAACTTGGCATACAACGGAATCCTCGGAAGACCACTACTGAATGATATAGAAGAGGTGATCTCAACTTTCCATCAGATGATCAAATTCCAGACCACCGAGGGAGTCGGAAGGGCAAGAGGGAATCAGAAGTAGGCGCGGTCGTTTTATACATTGTCCACCGCTTTGAGGAGGATAGGGAGGCAGATCCAGTCGATCCCACAAGCGAAGATCGACGGCCCACAGCAGCCGAAGAGACGGAGAACATCCGGATCTCTGAAGAGGAAGGGAAAACTGTCTCTATTGGATCAATGCTTCCCCTCGACCTAAGGGAACAATTGATCGCTCTTTTGAAAGAGCACGCAGATGTTTTCGCCTGGTCCCCGATGGATATGCCCGGCATCGACCCCAAGGTGGCATGCCACAAACTGGAAGTCGACCCGACTTCTAGGCCCATGAAGAAAAAGAAGAGAAATATGGGAGGAGAAAAGATGAAGGCTGCAATTGAGGAAGTGGATCAACTTCTGAAAGCAGGCTTCATTCGAGAAGTCAAATATCCTGTCTGGCTCTCGAACGTCGTGATGGTGAAGAAGGCGAACGACAAATGGTGGATGTGCATCGACTTAACCGATCTCAACAAAGCGTGCCCAAAGGATAGTTACCCCTACCATGAATCGACCATCTGGTCGACAGTGCTTCGGGTTACGAACGTCTCAGCTTCATAGACGCATTCTCAGGATATAACCAAATCCAGATGGCACTGAAAGACGAAGAGAAGACTTCTTTCATCACTGATAGAGGTATTTTCTGTTACACCAAAATGCCATTTGGTTTGAAGAATGCAGGGGCCACTTATCAATGCATGATGAACGGAGTCTTCGAGGATCAAATCGGTCTGAACCTAGAGGTCTACGCCGACGACATGTTGGTCAAGTCGAAAAAGCCGATGGATCACATTGCAGATCTTCGAGAGATATTTACACAGATCCGACGATACAACCTTTGGCTGAACCCTGCCAAATGTACCTTTGGGGTTCGATCGGGGAAGTTCCTCGGTTTCATGCTGACGAATCGAGGGATTGAGGCCAACCCTGACAAGATCGATGTGATCATTACGATGAAGGAGCCTTCGACCCTCAGAGAATTCCAAAGGCTAAACGGAAGAATAGCTGCTTTGGGCCAATTCTTGTCTAAACCAGTCGAGAGGTCGTTGCCTTTCTTCAAAGTGCTGAGGAAGGCGATAGCCTTGGCATCGAGTGGCAAAAGAGTCATCGAGTGGGATGCAGACTGCAAGAAAGCTTTCTTCGAGTTAAAGGAGTACTTTTGCAGCCCACCGCTCCTGACCAAGCCAGATAAAGATGACCAACTCATCATCTATCTGGCCGCTACCATGGAGGCCATAAGCTCCGCACTCGTCAAAGAAGACTCGGGGATACAACGACCCATCTACTACGTCAGTCAGGTTCTCTAAGGCACAGAGATAAACTATTCGAGGATAGAGAAGATGGCTTTTATGCTAATCCAATTTGCGATAAGGTTGCGACCCTACTTCCAAGTGCACACCATCGTGGTCCTCACCGACACCCCTTTGGAACAAACCCTAAAGAGGCTGGATCGTTCAGGGAGAATGACAAAATGGGGAGTTGAGTTGAGCGAATTCGACATCCAGTTCAAGCCTAGGACCGCCATCAAAGGGCAGGCTCTCACCGACTTCATTGTCAAGCTCACTTACGACGAAGGCCCAAAGGAGGAGGTATGTGTTACTAACACACTACCCTAGGTTACACCCTCACCCTCGACATGTATCAATTCACCAAATGATACAATTGAAGATGAGGAAACCTGGATCATACCAGTGAACAGTTCAGCCACTCAAGTCGGGAGCAGAGCCAAAATAATTGTCCAAATGTCAGTGGGAAATATATTCGAGTACGCTCTCCACTTCGATTTCCAGACCACAAATAATGGAGCTGAGTACAAAGCGGCCATCAACGGACTCCGATTGGCTCGAGCCCTAGGAGCAAAAGTGGTCCAACTACTCAGCGATTCCAGCCTCATCGTCCACCAACTAAACAAAACCTTCGAGGCCCGTGAAGACTCAATGCAGAGTTACATGAAAGTCATTAAGGTGGAGCTCGACAAGTTCAGACCCATGGAAATCCATCATGTACCAAGGTCGAAGAATCACCGAGCCGACGCCCTATCGATGCTCGCATCATCCTCCCCCGCAAGGCTCGGTCGGACAGTGTATGTACAATGTCTACCACACCCCAGTGGGTTGGAGCAGGAGCTGCTAAACCTCGACCAAGGAATCACTTGAATGGAACCCGTAATCCGTTACCTGAACATAGAAGAGAAGCCAACCGACCAAGTGGAGACACGATGTAACGGTCGCTTTCCGACCTTATGGATTTTCTGCATGCACGTGCTTTATCGTGCACGTATTTTATTTGGCTCTTTCTGGATTCCGGTATATGTGATGCGATATGCCATTGTGATCGTTCGAGAGTGTAGAATTTTATAGAAATTTTTGGGAACGTCATTTCACGGCTCGTTTTCTCGCAAAACGACTTGGAATGGTAGGGGCGTTTTAGTCTTTTACCTTAAAACGAAGTTTCCGAAACTTACATAAATTCTTGGTAGGCGTGACGCACGATCAGACCCCGTAGCCCCGTGCGTCTCGTCTCCATGATCGTCCCGATATTTTTGGATTAATTTTCCGACGCTCGTAGCGATAGTTATCTCCCGATTAAATCTCAACCGTTGATCTCCACCCCAAATCAATTTAAATTTCAAATTTTGATCAGATCTGATTAAATCCCTCGTTTACCTCATATGTATCAATGGGTTAATGTTGCATCTCTTATTTGCATATTCCCTGCTTCCTAAGTGCACCCCCTCTTAGCTCTATCCCCTACCCAATTAACATATATCATATAACCCATTTAGCAATAAATTCTTTTATAAACCTAATCACCTAGCCCTACCCTATTCACGCAAACCCTAGGCTGTGAATTTCTATCAGCCGCACAACCTATAGAAAACCCCTAGGCTGGTCCTTTCAAACCCAAACCTTGCCAAGCCTCACGTGCACCTAACTTCCCTACAAAATAATAAACAACCTAGCCTCACACAGTAACCTACATCCCCCCACTCTTTATATTTTTAGCTAGAGCTATCTAAACCTAGGGTTGCAAACCTCACAGCCGCCCCCTAGGAATACAAAACGCATCGGCCGCCATCCTTTCTTCCTCACGCATGAACCGCAACCTGCAGCCACCGCTTGCAACTCCGGTAGCCCCTAACTCCAGCGACACCACGCGCAACTCCTCCATCTCCTCTCTTCCTCCCTTGAAGCACCGGACGGCAGCCCCTTCTCCGGCCTTTACCCCCTGCATGCACGACAGCAGGCCGCCGGTCTTTCCCGTACGCGCAGCACCCCATGGCCGCCCTCGTCCATTGCTCCGGTGATCTCACAGCTCCATCCCCAACTCTCCTTAGGCCAAGATCTCCTCGCGCGTGCATAGCCCTATCCTTGCGCGCGGATCTGTTACCGTCACCTTCCCTACGCACGCGCACCTGTTTGTCACTGGCCACACTCGACTGTCGACGCACCCAGCCTCTGACGCACCCATGGAAGACCCCCTCTGACCAAGACTAGCCGCTGGCCCCTCTAAATCGCCGAGCAACATCTGATCCGAGCCCAATCTAGTTGTCGGCAATCTCCATTACTCCGGCGATGTCTTCCTCCCTTTGACATCGCACCAAAACTGTCAACCTACCCCTTGCTGTCCGCATACGGCCCACGGTAGCGCCGTGTGCCCTAGTAGCCCTCACATTCCGCAGATCTCACGGCCTCTCAACGTCACAACCCGTCGCCGTTATCGTTACTGTGTCGTCTCGTTGCGCTACTCGTAATCGAGGAGACCCCGACGCCGTTACCGTTCACTGCGCTACCCGCAGCCGTGATGATCCCGAAACGACTCACACTGCGCTACCCGCAGTCGAGGATGCGAGCACCGCTACTGTTTCCAGACCCGACGTCAGACTCGTGTGCGTTCGTCGCACCAGGTTAGTCGCCTAACATGTAGTAAAACCCGCACCGTAGCAAAACTAAACCCTAACTAAAAATCGGACAACGATAACTAAATTTACTTTTCCGCACCAGTAAGACGATGTCACTGTGGAAATTGACCGTCTGACAATTTTTCTGTGCATATAGGGTAGTGGTCGATTTAGACTGAACGAAACACCAAAATGTGACGTTGACGAATAGGATAGCCCCGATAACCTAGAAACAAACCTTAATAGGATTTGATGGAAATCACGACCTAACACCGTTTCTGTGACACTGTTTCAGACGGACTACCGTGGACGAGACACCTGGACGAGACGCCCCGGACGGACAACACACTCGCCACCGCAGGCAAGTGTACTCACTTGCGCTTTTGGCTGTGCCTTGGTCTTAAACTCCTAGAACTATTAGACTGTGAACAAATAGATCCGGACGTGAAATGATAGCGTCCGGGACACCCTGACGACTTAGACTTGACGACGAAGTCTAAGCGTAACAACAACAATTTTTGACACCGTAGGGTTATCTTGTGTGTGCGTGCGTGTGGACCCCCTAGAAGAACTATCCCTGTCGTGTCACGTCGTGTCTTGTTTGCACAGCCTACGGGTAATAGGGCACTCTCTGAGTGATCCATTGTATGTATACACAGCCTGCGGGCAATAGGGCACTCTCTGAGTGATCCCTTGTAGGGATACACAGCCTGCGGGCAATAGGGCACTCTCTGAGTGATCCCTTGTACGGATACACAGCCTGCGGGCAATAGGGCACTCTCTGAGTGATCCCTTGTACGGATACACAGCCTGCGTGCAATAGGGTACTCTCTGAGTGATCCCTTGTACGGATACACAGCCTGCGGGCAATATGCACTCTCCGAGTGATCCCTTGTACGGACTTGCCTTGTCTTGAGCACTTGGGTTGGGGTAGGGTTGACCATGCGCACGGAAAGATGGTCTGATCCCCCTCGAACCGTAAGGTGTGAACCCTTCGAGTCACACGTGTCTTGTCTTGTCTTGTCCTGTCCTGTCTTGCTGGTCTTGTCACGTCTTGTCCCAACCCGTTTAGCTTAGTCCCGTAGTCGGTAGCACACGCTACGACTACTGCTTGCTACGCTTTACTTTCCTGCTGCGTTTACTTCCTTTGATACTCTGTTATAACCCCAACATGCTAATCAACCAGTAAACTGTTGTTTAATAGTTCGGTACACTTGCAGTAGAGTCTAACCCTTTTTGTAGACTTTACCTGACGTACAGTTCCTTTATTTTGGGTGATGTACATCAGGTGTTGAGCCAGAGCACGTGGACGAGCCAGACTTTCCTGAGTACGTGGAGCCAGAGGACGTTGACCTGGAGGACGTACCTGACGAGGAATAGACTTAGAGGTCATGCAAAAGTTCGAAACAATAAGAGTACCGCATTCATTTAATATCCATGTACAAGTCTAAATCAGGTTTTTCCAGTCTTAGATGGTAGGAAGACTTAGATAGACATCCAGGTTTGGTAGTCTGACACCTTGGTTAAGATTTAGTCATCCTCGTCCTAGGATACCTTAGTAGCCCACACTTGACTCTGACCGTGTTAGATTTCTAGAGCCCTTCTTTTAGTCGTTCGCACGGGTCCATCGACTTCGGGCCCAGCAGAACGTAACTTTGATTCTCTTAGGAACCTTCCCCTTAGATCATGATTACAGTCTAGCTCATTAGGAAGTCTTAGTGCCGAGTTCTCCTGATCTTTAGACGGCCCGATAATTAGAATCCCTGACTTCTAGCATCTTTCTGATCATTACCCTTCTGTGCCTTTGACCATAGGATTCCACCGTGACTTTTCATGGTTCATCTCCTAGTCATATTTACGTTTGGATCATTCGATTCTTTTCCTTGCCCTTGAATCACGTGATCCGTTCGTCGTCAGTCGCCAATCGTTGAATCTTTTTCATTCAGTCTCCCGATCCTTCTAAAGAATTTTCAATATTATATTTTTCGAATTCCTCCCCAGTTTCAATTCTTTGAAAAAAAAGAAAAAAAAGCTTGAACTTAGATTTCCTACCTTTCGGTTAACTTGAATGCATTCTTTGAATTTCGAAATTTCTCATCAAAAATCTTTAATTACCATCTTATAATGTTTCTAACCTATATCTTTCGAATTTCAGTTTATATATATATATATATATATATATATATACTAGTCATAACCCGTGCCCATAGGGCACGGCGAAGGTCGTCTCCCGAGTGCGAAACCGAGGAGGACAGTCAGTGCACGGGTGAAATGGTGACATGATAATCATCTCCCAAATGCATTTTTATTCCTCCAATTAAGACATTTTTTTTCAAATGGGAGATCATTATTTTTGGCATTCAGAAAGGTAGCTTGTTATCTTTCCTATACAACCATATCAAAGAAAATCTAACCTTAGGGAATTGTGTTGCTATCTGTATGTTTCCGCCCAACGTTTACTGTAAACTACCATTAAAACAGGATTGGAAAGAAATTATGTCAATTAAGCGTGTGTCCTCTTAATTGAGCGATATCAAATCGTGGCATGTTTGGCATCATTAGAATTAGAATAATGTGAAATCCCCACGCACAACTCACAATTAAAAAAATTGAGCGATATCCCCACTCACAACTCCCAATTAGAATTGGAAAGAATTGTGTCCTCTTTGGCATCAAGCTTGTTGAATTATCTTTGTTCTTGGTTGCATGTCTAATCTGGATATAAGTGTGAGCAGTCTGTCACAATCTCTATCAATTAAAAATAACCTCCAGCAAGAAGTTTTTTGTCGCATTTTTATGTTTAGTTGACATGAAATGGAAATTTTTTATGTTTAGTTGATTTTAATCCCTTTGGAACAGTTCACTTTGGAACAAAATCAGTTGGAACTCAATCAGTTAAATGAAAAGTGCCCTTTGGAACTCAATCATCAAAAATTTGAAACTCAATCTGCCTATTGAAACTCAATTTGTCGAAGTCTGTGTACTTTAGATAGGGTAACCCATGCACAGTCATAATGCTAATGATAATGGTAAGCTGCTAATCATAAACAGTTTATTATAATGATAATGATAATGATAATGCTAAACTGTTTAACAAATTAGACTGTGTTCACCTGGGCTAATCCTAAAAAATAATTGGATCGTGTTCATTTGCACGGTCCTAAACGAATAATGCTAAACTGGTAATCAAAGGGCACTTTTCATTAGCATTATTAAATGAGGACCATGCAAATCAACACAGTGAATAATTCAATGAGGACCATCATAAATGATTCAAATAATTAAATTAATGCGGAGGAACCATCATAAATAAAGTGCTTATTAAATTAATTAATGCTGAACTGGTCTTATTAAATTAATGCTAAACTGGTAAAAAGTTTCAAATAATTCATTGGCACGGTCCTAAATAAGGTCAGTAACTTTAAGAATGAAATTAACTGGGGAACTACTGGGGAACTACATAAAAATGACATTTCCTCTACCCAAAAAAATGTAGAGTAATTCACCTAAACAGACAAATGCCAAAAAATGAAACTCAAACACTCAAAAGGTCAGTTACTTTAAGAAAGCGTTGATTTCGAACATGAAAAACAAATGCCAAACATTGATATCAAATGTCAAAAATTAACCAAAAACGTCAAAAATTAACCGAAACCCTAGGGATCAGAAATTAATGAATGAAATTGTGAGAGAGAGAGACAGAGAGGAGAGTACCAGAGGACGTCTTGAATCGAGGACGTCGCAGATGAGTTACGTTTGTGGGATGAAGGTTGAAGGATGAAGAGAACAGTTTGTTAGTGGGAATTGAAGACAACAGGTTGTTGTTGGGAATTGTTGAGAACTTGTAAATGAGGGCACGGGAATTGAAGACAACATGTTTTTATTTTTTAGAACCGTTCCTTTTCAAAACAGTCGTAGGATCCAAAGTTAGAACCGTTTTTTTTCAAAACTCAGTTTTAAATAATTGTGTGTGAGTAGATTATCCTAGTCATAATTTTGGAGACACGTAGGACAAAATAGAGACACGTAGGACAAAACTGCCATATAGGACAAATGTCATGCATTATATAATAGATATCACTTAAAATCTCATCTCTTGTCCAATTTCTCTTGTCCAATTTGTCTTATCCAATTTCTCTTGAAAACATCCCACTTTTGTATATAGATATCTCTTATCCAATTTCTCTTGTCCAATATCTCTTATCCAATTTCTCTTGATAACATCCCTCTTTTATAATATAGATATCGCTTATCCAATTTCTCTTGTCCAATATCTCTTATCCAATTTCTCTTGATAACATCCCTCTTTTATAATATAGATATCTCTTATCCAATTTCTCTTGTCCAATATCTCTTATCCAATTTCTCTTGATAACATCCCACTTTTTTAATATAGATATCTCTTCCAATTTCTCTTGTCCAATTTCTCTTATCCAATTTCTCTTGATAACATCCCTCTTTTATAATATAGATATCTCTTATCCAATTTCTCTTGTCCAATATCTCTTATCCAATTTCTCTTGATAACATCCCTCTTTTATAATATATATATATATATATATATAACTTTATTTCCATTTTGATAATTTAATATATTATCCCTTTCTTTCTATACTATTAAATTTATTTTAACCACTTATCGTACAATACTTTTAGGATATTTTTGGAGCTATAAAAAAGACTTCAATTTTTAGTATATCTGTTTTCTAAACATCATATCCGTATTTCAAAAATCTGCTATAAATCTATTTACATATGTAAATAAATTACTACCTCACCCTACTCTTCATTTCTCCGTCTAACTCTTTTTTCTGAATTGAAATTTTCTACCATCTGCTCACTTTTTCTACATAATGAGTATAAAAATATATGATACCGTATTTTACACGTGATCTTTTACCTGTTTCAATATTTTGAGCAATATCTTAGTTCCATCCTACCAGTTATCTCCTTATCATCGCCTTATCCAAACTCGTTCTTTCTGATCTTGTTTCATTTCGCTTTTGGTTTCGGTTCCTTTCTTTCATATAGACAATAGTGCTTGTAGTTGACTGTGTCAACTCTAGTTTAGTAGTGGGCCCTTGGTTTTGTAATGTCGTCGTGGTGTATGTTTGTAGGTAGAGCATGTGAACCGGTACGAGTGTGCTACCTTTAGGATATTAGTGATTGTCTCTTATGTCGTGTATGTATACTCAGTGTGGTCTGTGGTATATGTATGGAGTGGTCTGAATGATGGTATTCATATAGGTATGGATAGCGTCATAGCAGGCAACTCCTTAGACTTAGTCTTTCGTATTATTGAATAGCTTATCTTGGTTGCATGTGATTGTATCGAAACTCATGTCTTCTTTTAAACCAAATCTTTAAATTTTTTGAAACTATCTCACAAGATCACAAACCACCTATCTTCCATCATCCACTACCACAACTTCACACGTTTTCCCACATGTTATTTTTTTCTTAAATATGTCTTTGGCCTTAAAATTTCTTTCCTCTTCTTCCCTCTTTGAAGTGTTATTTTCATTATTGTTATATTATTAGAACTAGATATTATTGTTATAGGGTTATGTTTGCGGGTAGGCTTAGAGTGAGATGAGATATGTCGTAGCGGTGATTGGTTGAAGATATTAGATTAGAATTTCTTTCGGATGGAAAGAACGAGGTGTCCAAGACTTATTTATGGTACTGATGTGTGACGGACTCAATGGAGAATTCTGGTCGGATGAAATTATCTGCAGGGAGATGATAACTTATCAGACTTGAGACTTAGACGAGTGGTAGATAGGAGTAGCTACAGAGTATAGTATGAGTTAAGGTGATCATGAGGATGAGTAGAGAAATTAAAGCATCAAGACTTGATAGTTAAGTTGACGCGAGGAGACATTGGAAATAACACGACGTGTTGAGATAAATGGATGGTTAGGTAGTCGGACTTAATATTTGGTGGGGATTAGTTATAGTGAGTAGGATGAGATGTGATTTTGATAGTTCAATTATTTGGCGGATAAATTTATGGGAAGATATGACAAGGAATGTATTAAGGACACGGCGATTGTTGATTTGTGAAAGGTGTTATAATATAGACAAAGTTTTTGTCTTGGATTGGTGATCGACTAGGACATCTTTTTAGTGATTGATTAATTTTGGGAAGAGATTGAGAAATTTAAAGATGTTGTGGAGCGATGATGTTTAATGGAGTGGTATGGTATGAGAAGATGATTATTATTCTTTTATGGGAACTTGGGGTTAGAAATTTGAACAGCAGTGATGGGTCTATAGTTAAGTGTTAGGATGTGAGTTTAGTCGTGGCATTATCCAGTGAAAAGAAGGGTTATGATGGATTATTTGAGGAACGATGTTGAAGTTATAGGATTAGAGATCATTGTGTAGATATGAGAGATTGCAGGTATAAGATTAGATAGATAATATTATCATTAGCATAAGTGATTCCGAGGACGGAATCATTTCTAAGGTGGGTAGAATGTAACGGTCGCTTTCCGACCTTATGGATTTTCTGCATGCACGTTCTGGATTCCGGTATATGTAATGCGATATGCCGTTGTGACCGTTTGGGAGTGGAGAATTTTATAGAAATTTTTGGGAACGTCATTTCACGGCTCGTTTTCTCGCAAAACGACTTGGAATGGTAGAGGCGTTTTAGTCTTTTTACCTTAAAACGCAGTTTCTGAAACTTACATAAGTTCTTGGTAGGCGTGACGCACGATCAGACCCCGTATCCCCATGCATCTCGTCTCCACGATCGTCCATGTATTTTTGGATTAATTTTCCGACGCCCGTAGCGATAGTTATCTCCCGATTAAATCTAAACCGTCGACTCCACCCCAAATGAATTTAAATTTCAAATTGTGATCAGATCTGATTAAATCCCTTGTTTACCTCATACGTATCAATGGGTTAATGTTGCATCTCTTATTTGCATCTTCCCTGTTTCCTAAGTGCACCCCCTCTTAGCTCTATCCCCTACCCAATTAACATATATCATATAACCCATTTAGCAATAAATTCTTTTATAACCCTAATCACCTAGCCCTACCCTATTCACGCAAACCCTAGGCTGTGAATTTCTATCAGCCGCACAACCTATAGAAAACCCCTAGGCTGGTTCTTTCAAACCCAAACCTTGCCAAGCCTCACATGCACCTAACTTCCCTACAAAATAATAAACAACCTAGCCTCACACAGTACCCTACATCCCCCCACTCTTTATATTTTTAGCTAGAGCTATCTAAACCTAGGGTTGCAAACCTCACAGCCGCCCCCTAGGAATACAAAACGCATCGGCCGCCATCCTTTCTTCCTCACGCGTGAACTGTAACCCGCAGCCACCGCTTGCAACTCCGGTAGCCCCTAACTCCGGCGACACCGCGCACAACTCCTCCCTCTCCTCTCTTCCTCCCTTGAAGCACCGGACGGCAGCCCCTTCTCCGGCCTTTGCCCCCTGCACGCACGACGGCAGGCCGCCAGTCTTTACCGCACACGCAGCACCCCATGGCCGTCCTCGTCCATTGCTCTGTTGATCTCACAGCTCCATCCCCAACTCTCCTCAGGCCAAGATCTCCCTGCGCATGCACAGCCCTGTCCTTGCGCGCGG